>VDFB02343930.1:0-33079 GCA_007258455.2 Sequoia sempervirens
TATTTATTGAGAAATCTCTTATGGAAAGAGGACTAATCAAAATTTTCAAAGAAACCACAAATTCTCCTAGTGACAAAGGCATATTCTGGTCTCAAAATAAGAATATCACCAATAATGGGGTAGTGGATGCTACAATGGTAAACAAAGGCAACCCCACCATTCACCTTAAAGGTCCATCCACATAAAATACACCAACACCTAGACATGATCAGACAATGAATGTGGTCTAAAATAATCAACACAAAGGTTCCTCATGAGAAAACATGATTGAGTCAGTTTTCAAGAAACTTTTATAATCAAACATCATTCAGCTTCCTGACATCAAAACATATGAAGCAACACTGGTTAAACCAAATTAGTGGAATGAAAATGAATTCTGTGAATACCATCGTGGCAAAGGACATAAAACATCATCCTGTTGGATGCTCAAGAATCTCATCCAAAACCTTATTGAACAAGGCGATATAGCAGTGGATAATTGACAAGGTAAGACCAATGTTGATCACAACACATTCAAAACTCCCCTACAAGACCATGGAAAAGAGAAGGCCTCTAGTTCAGAGAACAATAACAATGCTAATTATACCCATGTTGTGCATGATTATACCATTAATCACGTTCGAGCCCTTGGTAATCATGTTGCTACTATCACCATCAATAAAATTTTAGAATGTGTTGTTACCACCCATAGAGCTAAGGTGACCCTACAAGGGACTTAATCTAATCCACAACCAAAAAGTCAATATAACCTCTTGGATCATCTAGGAAAGACTCTTGCAAAAATATCCATTCTTGAACTACTTCGCATATCCCTTGAGCATAAGGCCATTCTGGATAAAGCCTTGCAAGATACATCCATTCCCACTAACATAAACGTTAATCAATTTCAGGCCATGGTAGGATACTTAGCTACATCCCACCATGCCATTCTCCAAACAAGATCTTTTTGCACTTAAACTAAATCATAACAATCCTTTGCACCTAGAAGTTTACATTAATAAACGTAAAATCAGATGAGTCTTGGTAGATAGAGGAGCAGGTCTGAACATATGCACACTAAAATTGGTCACTACATTAGGGTTCTCCGAGGCTTGTATAGATGAATATAAGAAAATTGTTATCAAGGCTTATGATGATGTTGAGCGCTCCTCTAAAGGATTAATCACACTTCCCATGAGGGTTGGACCTGCAACTCAAAACATAATATTCCAAGTCTTGGATCTAGACTTACCATACAATCTCCTCCTTGGTTGTCCATGGATTCATGCCATTAGGGCCATACCTTCCACTTACCTTCAATTCCTGAAGTTTCCCCACAATAGCATTGAAATTACCATAACAGGTGATTCTAATCCCTTTCAATATTGTAGTAATCTGAGAGGGACTACTGAATGTCAAGTGCCTATTAATCAAGAAGCTTCATCCACCACCTCGTCACATTACATTTCTCAATCTTCCTTGGTCATATCATCCACTCCATTGACCACACCTTCCAAAACCAAGGTCTAGATTCATGACAAGGGATGTGGAGAGTATAACATCCAAAGAGCCTATTTTGTGTTGGAAAGAAACCTACATCACCAAAGTCTTATGGAAAACCTCATCATATTTATAAAGAGTCTAAAGTCATCATCTACAACCCTCCCACTACTTTCACTAAGTGGGGAGAATTGAGAAAAGATTCTATAGGTGATGATATTCTACATGGATTTAGAAAGATGAGGAAGACATTGAGCCTAAGTAGTTACCAATTGAGCAATATCCAAAAGGGTTATAGATGATGAAGAAAAAATGATATGATGAAAATAGTGGTCTTGGTCTAAAAAAACATGGAATGATAGAACCAATATTTCTTCCTTAGTTACCAAAGAACATTGGGCTAGGGTATGTACCATCAAAAGTGAGTCCTCTTAGTACTAAGTTGCTTTCGAATGAGAATTTTAACATTTAAAATGAAATTGAGACATCTCAAGAATACTATACTGAAACCAACTATAATAAGTGGGAATGGGATTCCTACACATCCACTGAATATGACCTAGATGAGATCTTTCAAGAATTTGACTTATCCTCCTCCCCAACCAATATATTGGACATCAATATCTGGATTGATTCCTTCTGGGATCCTCACAATACCTTTTTTTTCACCATGTATACCTACTCATTGAACCTTGATGATACCAATAATGGCTTAGCCCTTATTTACGTGCAATTAATAGATTGGTATCAATAAGGACCATAGAGTTTAGACACATTCGAGAACGACGAAGAAATCATTGATTTCATGGGAATTCGTGAAGGAATACCAAGTGGGGATCATAAAGCTGGTTTCATCATAGATCTTTAAAATGCAACATACCTTGGAGAGTCTACTCCTCCCTATAGTCACAAAAATGAGAAAAATAAATATAAAAAGAATAGGTCTTCAGGCGAAAGTCGAAAGGCGCCTTTAGACCAAGAAAAAGTAAAAATAAAGGATGTATCCAAAGGTGAAAACCTCTCTGAGGCACCTAAGGATGGAGGGTTGGACAATATCCCCATTGACCAAGAGAGATTTCCATTGCTTGTCAAAGAATCAAAAGAAGTCAATCTTGGGACAAAGGAAATCCTAGAGTCATTCAACTTGCAACATCTTTGACCATTGAAGAAAAAAAAAAATTCACTACATTCTTTTCAAAAAGACAAATCAATTTTACGTGGTCATATGCTGATATTCCTAGGTTGGACCCCGAACTTGTTCTACATCATTTACCATTCATTCCAAATTCTAAGCTTTTCAAGTAGAAGTTGAGGAAAATGCACCCACAGATCGCACTCCTCGTAAATGTTGAATTGAAGAAGCTTTTGGATGTTGGATTTATTCATCCCATAGACTATGCAGAATGCATATCAAATCTTATTCCTGTCACTAAACCAATTGGTGGAGTTAGAGTATGCATGGATTTTAGATATCTAAATAAATCTTGTTCTAAAGATGATTTCCGGTTTCCTAATATTGACATCATAGTATACCTCATAGTGGGATATGAGATGCTATTGCTTGTGGATGGTTTTTCAAAATACAATCAAATTAGAATCGTCCTTGAGGATCAACACAAAACAAATTTCACTTGTGCTTGGGGTACCTTTTGTTGGAATGTTGTGCCATTTGGTATCAAGAATGTCGGAGCAACATATCAGAGAGTTATGACCACCATCTTTCATGACCACATGCATACACTTCTGGAGGACTATGTTGATGATTTATTGGAAAAATTCTTAACAAGAAATGGCCATCTAGCAGTATTAGACAAGATTTTCAAAAGGCTAGAAGAGTAGAAGGTCAGGCTAAACAAGAAGTGTTTTTTTTGGGGTCCAATCAAGAAAACTCTTGGGATACATTGTCTCTCGTAGAGGAATTGAAGTTGATCCTACAAAAGTAAAAGCTATCATGGTGTAGTGTAGAAAATTGTACCCCTTTCTAGGAGAAAGTACAATTCACACTTGTTTGGACCTATTTGGTGATCTTTTCATTAATGCATTTCAAAATCTCATTAATAGGCCCCTAATACCCTTTTATTGTGTATCCCAAGGCCTATTTTACCTAATTTTATTTAATTCTCAACACCACAACCCACATTGAATAAATGCTATGAATTAATTTAATTCCTGGACATTTAAGGAGTCCTGAAGTTTTAGGTTAGGACACATTCACCCATGGGTGAATGGGTCCTCATTAAGTTCCTTAAACACAACTTTGGATATACTATCAGTGGCATTTCAAGCTTACAAATTCAAATTTCACATGTTAGATTTTGAGATATGATAACTAGAAAATTAGAGAGGGAAGCCTATAAAACTAAGTCTCACATTCATTTTACATTAGCAAGTTAGACAAGGAAGAGAAATTCACATGAGAGAAAGAATTCAAATTCAAGAGCAAGGAGAATCATTCAAAAGTGAAGTCTTGGAGCAGTATTTGAGTTATTTTTGCAAGTCTTCAAGCTTATTTTTATATCAAGATCAAGCATTGCCAAAATATTGAAGATAGAACCTATAGAGGATTATGATGGATTCTAGGTTTTGGGAGATGCACAAGACATTCAACCAAGCCTAATGACTTATTTCCTAAGTGGTTCCATCTTCTATTATCTTTCTACTTTCAGCCTAAAGGTAGGTATAATCAGATTTGTGACTTATTAGGGTGATTTGAGATCTCCTAAAGTAGGTCTTTATCAATGTTCATGTTCATTTAGGGATCCTATTCCAACACACTTGAGTAGGGTTTCTTTGTATCATTTTTTTATTAATCTTAGACATGCCCAAGGTTAGCATTGCACACACATTTCATGTTTCAAATCTATTTTTTCGATCAAGGTTCAATTACCAAACTTGGGGTTTGACCGAGGTAAACCCTTATCGACCAAAAAACAACAATATTATTTTGCAAACTTTTTCTAGATCCGAATCTGAGAGAGGAGGTGTCAAATTACAAGGAAGAATTGTAGGTCTTTAACTTCAATCTCAGATTTAGAGTTTTCCAAAAAAGTATGCCAAGACCCATTCACCCTTGGGTGAATGATTCCCTGTTTATCTTGTAGAAACAACAACTTTTGAAAGGTGCACAAAATTTATTCCTCTCAGTTCTCCCATAAAATTTGTTGGTTCCTTTAGTTTTATGCATAAACTATTAGATCCAAGTTGTAGATTATATTTTGGAGTTGATTTTTCTATTTTTAATCTTTCTACCCAGAGTGTTGTTTGACCTAGACCCCCTTCCTTGTAAAAAAGGGAAATTTGTAGATTCACACTTTGACTTGACTCACCCCAAGGTTGATAGTCATTTCATTGTATGGATCTCATTTCCTGATGAAATTAGAGTAGTAGGACCTATTAGAACCAAAAAATTAATCTCAATTTTTCACTAGCCCTCGTCACCTCATTATGGCCATTTAAATTTACACCATTAGCACCATTCCTTAAAATCCATCACTTTTACATAATGAGCCTAGATTTGTCATAATAATAATCTTCCTAAACCCTTTCCATTTAAATATTATTCAAAAATTGACTTTCCCTTAAGTCTGCCACTAGAAACACATTTTGATGAGCTAATGTCATTTCGGGGAGAGCTGCATCTGAGTCTCTTTGATGGGCCAATGGAACAAGCTAACATGAAATGTCAAAGAGAGTACCACATATAGAAGGGGCATATTTCAGAGTCTCCTCGACAACCTGAAAATGAATATTTCGAAGACAAATGAAATTTTTGAAGGGATACGATATCTTGTCTCTCCAAAAGACCGAAATGCAAGACACTAAATAGAACATAATATTTTAATAGTGTCAAAATATTTTGGCATTTAGGAAATAGAAAAAAATCTCTCAGACACAACCAGTTATAATAAAATAATTGATGGACAACTGTCAGATCTAAGACATGGTTGGCAGAATGGAAACTTCAAAGAGACACTGGATTATCACATTGAGTAATGTGTAAGTCTCTTCGACACTACAAAAATAGTTGGGAATAAAACATCAAAGAGAGAAGTGTATATTGGGGGGCACTAATGAAAGTCTCTTTGATCACTTCGATAACGAGAATCTCAAAATATAAAGAATGTGGAAAATAAAGAAACACTGAGGGAATAGTCTTTGAAGAGACTATGAGATATCGAAGGGAGGTAATTGCATGTCCCTTCGAAACTCCGAAATAAAGAATGAAGGCAAGAATATCGAAGATGGAATGAGACGTTGGTAAGAGTGGAATCATAGTCCCTTCGACACAACGACGGTGAATCTTTCGAAGAGACAATTGACATTAATGCCACCATTGATTATCAAGTTGGCAAGAATGACATTTATGAACCAGAGTCAATTGACATGTGCCAAATATTGATTATTTTTCTCATAAGATCTCAGAGTGTTAATGAGTTAAAGCTAAAAATTGGAGGACACAGGATCACTCGATAGTGAGAAGCTCAGAGAAGCTTGTTGGAAAAACAAGGCTAGACAACTGAGAGGGGGGGTGAATTAGTTGTCACAGATTATTTAAACTTTTCAAACTTAACTTAATCTCAGATCTGATGCATGAAAAATAAACCATAAACAATCAACACATCAAAAACACAGAGAACACAAGATTTTTTACATGGAAACCCTGTTAGGGAAAAAGCCACAGTGGATGTTAGTCCCACAATATTATACCTTGTTAAAATTATAAAGAATAATGGGAATGCACATGCATTCAGGCACACTGCCTAGAGGTCACTGCTCAAATACAAGAGGGATCACTTCCCAAAGAAGAGAAATATGGATTAGATCCATAGGGTATGAACTGGGAAAATAGCTTCTCCAAAAGCCTGATTACAGTTCCAGTTAAGTACACAAATACTCCTTCACACTTCACTCAAACTTCTTCACACTTTGCTCTGCAATCGAATGATTAGAACACTATTCACACATCTGCACTTTCTCTGGCATACATTTACTCTTATGCACACTTCAATTTTCTCAAACAATCACTCTTATATATCCGCAACATGAATTTCATCAACTTCATCGACCAAAATATAAAACATATTTTCAATGTTGGCCCCAATTTACAAATAAATTCTCAATGCGAATCAAACACCATCATCCAATATTATGTTATGACCCAAAGCAACATCCTCGAGCATGCCAAACATTCAAATTTTAATCTCCAAGGATCCACAACATGTTACAACCACCATGTCGGCCAAGAACATGAAAACCTAAACACACATTATAAAAATCTTCGACCACGAACACATTGATCAACACAAACATGCAACAAGGATAGAGAATGATCTAGAAGCATCCACAAGCAACAAGAACCAATAGAGAAACATCCACAACAACTAAAATTACTAGAATCACACCAACTTCAATTAGGAACACTAACTGAAACCAAAAAAACACTATCAAAACACAACTGTTCATAACACGATCAAAACTTCACGGGAACCTTTGAAACTTCTGGTGGATAAACTAGATACTCTCAATAATAAACCCTTTAGTCCATAATGATTGATCATCAACATACTGAGCAAGACACCTTCATGACCTTCATTGTTCCACTGGCAACCTACAACTCTTTCTTTAACAATTTTCTCAATATCTTCAACATATAAAGCCTTCAATACATCAAATGCTAATAGTGTTGACATCAATGACAACCACATATCAACAACACAACCACAACATCCAACAATCTCCCCCTTTGGCATTGATGGCAACACATGATGTGAAAAACACCATCAACACAACTCTCAATCAACACTTACTCCCCCTTAGATTTTGACACTTCTTCCTCAACTTCTTCTACAAGAACTTCACCCCACAAGGCTCTTCTCCCCAGATATTTCACATTTTTTCACATGAATCTTCTCCTGTTTGAAATCAATAGAAAAGAAAAACATTATCTTCCCACATACAAACTATGAACCATATATCTACACATCTGACTACCCCCCCTGAGCAATAGCCACTAAAACATCAATCCAGATCAGAATATAGCGTTGAAGCATATAGATTGATGCAAGTAAATGCATCTCTAATTCATATCAGAAGGGGTAATCACCCCTAGCATCCCTATGAGATACTCAAAAGTATCCTTTGGAAACAACTTGGTGAAAATGTATGCAACATGTTCTTTGGTAGGCACATACTCCAATCTGACTTCTTTCTCATTCACTTTCTCCCTCAAAAAGTGAAACTTGATTGATATATGCTTGGTCTTAGAGTGTAGTACTAGATTCTTCGATATTTTTATTGCACTTGAGTTGTCACAGTATATGGCAATAGGTTCATCATATACTACTCTGATATCTTTCAACATCTGTTTCATCCACATCACTTGAGTACAATTATTTCCAGCAACAATATACTCAGCCTTAGTAGTAGATAGGGAAATGGAATTCTGCTTTTTGCTCAACCAAGACACCAACTTCTTCCCTAGGAAGAAAGCACCACCAGTAGTACTTTTCCTATCATCTACATCTCCTGCCCAATCCGAATTAGTATATGCACTCAATGCAAGATCATTATCTTTATGATACCAAAGCCCAAAATCAACTGTTCCTTTCAGATATCTAAAAATTCTCTTTACAACAGTCACATGAGATTCTTTTGGATCAGCCTGAAATCTAGCAACCATACATACAAAATTCATGATGTCTGGTCTGGTCTGAGTTAAGTAGAGCAATCTGCCAATCATTGACCTATATCTTGTTTGATTTTCCTTAGGAGAATCATCATTTTGTGTTAACTTGCATTCGGTTACCATGGGTGTACCAACAGGCTTTGAGTCTTCTATGCCAAACTTCTTCATTAACTCTCTCACATATTTGGACTGAGATATGAAAATCCCATTGTCTAACTAAGTGACTTGCAAACCTAGAAAGAACTTCATCTCTCCAATCATACTCATTTAAAATTCACTTTTCATTTCATCAGCAAACTTCATATATAAATCATTATCTCCTCCAAAAATAATGTCATCAACAAAGACTTCAATAATCAATTCTTTATCATGATCCAACTTAAAATACAAATTGTTTTCAGCAGTACCTTTATCGAATCCAAGCTTCAGTAAGTATTTATCCAGTCTAGCATACCAGGCTCTAGGAGCTTGCTTGAGCCCATACAAAACTTTCTTCAATCGACAAACCATGTCTTCATTGTCAGTCAATTGAAATCCATCCAGTTGTTCAACATATACTTCTTCTTCTAACTCACCATTCAAAAAATTTGACTTCACATCCATTTGATAGACTTTATAGTTCTTATGTGCAGCATAAGCAAGAAATAATCTAACAACTTCAATTCTAGCAATAGGGGCAAAGGTTTCTTCAAAATCAATACCTTCTATTTGTGAATACCCTTTACACACCAGTTTTGCTTTATTCCAGAGAACTTCACCTTGTTCATTCAGCTTATTCCGAAAGACCCATTTAGTACCAATCACATTTTTATCTTTAGGTCTGGGAACAAGAATCCATGTATCATTCTTTTCAATCTGCATCAGTTCTTCCTTCATAGCTTCCATCCAGTATTCATCATTGCAAGCTTCATTGACATTTTTAGGCTCACTTTTGGAAACCAGGCAATACTCTTCCACAATCCTTCTTCTAGTCTGCACACCTTTATTCTTGTCTCCTATAATTTTATTCTTTGAATGATTCAATCTCACATACCTCAAAGTTTTAGGATTCACTCGCACTTCTGTTCTTTCTTCTACACTTCCACTTGTCTCTCCTTCTTGAATTTCTTGATTTACTAGAACAACTTGAACTTGATTTTGTGTCTGAGCATTCTTCCATTTGTTTGAACTATCTTGATAGTAGTCTAAATCATATCCACAGTATCTAAATGATCTAGCAGAGTCGTCATTGTGCGAACCCCAATCTTGGTACCTGCAAAACAACATGAATAAGCGAGTTAAACAAGGATTTGCAAGCTAAAATAAGGATTCCCCATGAAATCCATTTACAAATTCAAATTAGGAAGAAAATATTGAAGAACACAATGCAAATGATAAAAACAAGATAAAATCCTAATTAGATATGCAAACTCTTGATCCCATGGGGGAATTGGTGCCAATTTGATGTGAAAATTGGCCCTTTTCCAATTCCTATGATGCAAGCTTCGAATGTTGAAGATGATATTGATCCACTTTGATAAAAGATGTGAACTCCAAGCCAAAAATCTGCAAAACCTAGCTATGACTCAATGATGATGGATGGAATTCAAGAGATATTTGAGCATGTTAACTTTGCTTGGATTGTGGATGATAAAATGAGGAGAGGAGCTCTTCATTTATAGGATTTCAAGATGGATGAATGTCCAAATTTGAGCAATGTGGGACTTAACATTCATCCAATGATATGATGCCACTTGTCAAGCTATGAATGGATGATGGATGTGCAAGATTTGGGGTTTGTGCCAATAAATGCCAATATTTGAAATTCAAATTTGTGAAATGACATGCAAGAGGGAAGGGAAAATGAAATAAATGCCACTTGGCTCAAGGCAAAAGGACATGTAAGATGAATTTATTGCCTTGTTGGATGTACATGTTGACTTGGAATTTTTGAATTCAAATTGAGAAAATATTCCAAAAGATGCCTTGTGAGGAAAATAGAGATTTAATAAATGAATTAAATCTATTTTCATGTGCAACTTGCATTATCTAGAGGATGTGACATGAGATGAGGTTAAATTAATCAAGGGTTAATTAATTTAATAGGAGATTAGATGATGTGACTTATTTGACTTAGATTTATGGATTTATTTAAATCAAATAAGTGAGGAATATGATAAGAGGCTAATTAAATAAAGTTTTTGATGTATTTAATTAAAAGGGATGGTGTTAGATTAAATCAAATAAGGTTTTAATTTATTTAATTTAATGGATGGACTTTAGAGATTTAATCAAATAAATTGATTATTTAATTCAATAGGGATAATTAGATCAGATGGATTGATTTATTTAACAAAAGAGATTGACTTAAATAGATAAAATGATTTATTTAATTAAGAGACGAATATTGATGAATTCAATGAGATAGGGGAATTTGATTAAATGGTTAGAATGAGGGATGATTCGGGGAGAAACGATGTTAGTAAGTCAGGATCAAATGCACGATGTCAATTAGTATATTTTACATGTCCACATTTTGCCCCTCTTTGAAGCAATGCACTCGTTGTGTTGGTTCAAAGAATAACCGATCTCGATCAAAGCCAATTTTTTGGGTGATCTCACAAAAAAAAAAGTGACAAAGTACCGAACAGGTCCGAAAGGGGTCCGAGAGGCTAAAAACGTGTCTAAACGCAATAAAACAATGGAGAACAAGCCTCAAATGGAAAAAAATAGGTTCGAGGGTAAAAAACCCTAGCAGGACAACCATTTAGGGTTAAAAAACCCTAATTTTTAGGCTTAAAAGGGGCCCGAGGGGTCACTTTCAAGTCATTTTCACACACCTTCACTAGCAAACTTTGAGATTCGAGCTCTGACCCTTTGACAATATGGCGCAATGACAGCTTCCTCTACACATTTCAGACTGAGTTCGGACCTACCAGCGGCCACCTGGCATCAGGGCACCGGTATGTGACCCTAACTGAAGCTTAATTTTTTCATTTAATGCATTAATTTCTTGATTAAAAGATGAGTTCGCCTCCAGCGGCGCTATTATAGCGCCGCTCGGCATTTGAACTGCACCGTGCCAGGCCTTTTTGTACCGCAGCGGTGCAGTTTGGAGTTTAGAAACTTTGCCACTGGGCTCTGGCTCGGCGGGCCGGTTTGGTTAAAGTGCACCGCGGCGGCTCTATTTGGCTAAATTTAGGGTCTAGTGTCGGAGTTTGAGGAAACTCAAACTGTGACGCCATCACAAATTGCGCCGCTAGAAGCGAGCTTGGAGCGTTAGGCCAGGATTTTTCCAAAAATTTTAACATGCTGACTTTCCCTGATGCAGGACGGGCCTAGGGAGCTTTATTATCGGGAGCACCGGTTGTAAAACTTGGTGAGTGTTTTACGAGACCTTAGCGACAGAGACCAGGATCGACTGGGAGTTGTTGGCTTATGAAACATTGCATACGCTACACCTGTGCGCACCCACTTAGGGATGTTGTCAGTGCTGGCCGAGAGGTGGCACAGTGAGACATCGTCGTTTCATCTTCCCACTGGCAAGGCAACCGTCACCCTGGAGGACATTTGGTGCATTCTTCGATTGCCCATTCATGGCCGACGGGTGATTTATGATATGGAGGAGGGATGCGAGTGCTGCATTCGAGTCCTTGCCACACGAGACATTATTTACTACGAGGGACAGATCGAGCTGGAGAGATATAGAGTTATAGCACCTCCCTTCTGCTGGGTGATTACAGCGATCATTTCAGGTTTGGTTGCCCCAGACCGATGAGGGCGATACTTCAGTCTGAGTTGGGGATACTACTGGGAGCGGATGGTTCAGGACAGGCCGGTTTGCTTTGCATGAGGGCTTGTCCTTTTGGCCTCACTCTATAGAGATCTACATGAGTACATATACATGGATGGCCGAGCACTGGGAGCTGGAGTGACACTCCTTCATGTTTGGCCGTGGGAGCACATTTCTATACTACATCCACAGGTCGTTCTGGCTTCGATGGGGGCAGAGGGTGCCCTCGTGGCACTATACAGAGTCGGTGTGTCCTTCACACATATTGGCGAGCATGGGATCCCCTACTAGAGGCGGGTCCTGGACGAGATGCTTGTCTTTACTTGGCATCCATACCTTGGTCGGCCCGGATGTTGCTCAGCTCTTCTACTGCCACCAGGATCGATACATGTAGGGGCAGGAGCACACGATGATTGAGAGATATCTTCCTGCGCACATACAACGTTAGTTCAAAGAGCCACAGGATCGGCCAGACGATGACTATATAGCTGTCTTTGCATGCAGCATGACACAGGTGTCATGGGGGCCTGGTATTCCTACCTCCGAGGTAGTTGATAGCTTTTGACAGTTGGTGGCCTGATCGTGGGCTTATGATCAGGTCTTGGAAGATCCGGGGACCAGACAGGCCTACAGAGACTGGTTCAGACCTCCTCTTTGATTGACCATTCCGGGTGAGGATCCAAAAGTATGCAGGGTCAGAGGCAGGGGGAGAGGATGAGGACGAGGGCGAGGACTAAGGGTCGAGATTTGGCAGGATCCACCAGGGGTGCCCCCAGTTCCGCCAGGTCACGGGGATGTCCATATGCAGGACCAGCAGTAGGATCCGCTAGTCCCACCACCACGAGCCGAGGGTGAGGATCAGGTTCATGTGCAACCACGGGTACAACCAGCAGGGTAGGCAGATGCACAAGATGCCTTGATTTTACAGTTGCAGGCCCAGGTTCAGGCAGTGATAGCAGAGAGGGACCAGGCAAGGGCTAAGAGAGAGCAGCTCAGAGTAGAGAGGGATCAGGCTGTGCAGCAGAGATAGGCTACAGAGCTACATGCAGCCACCGAGCTAGGCCGTAGGCAACAGATTGAGAGCATGACAACCTCCTTGTCTTAGGGTACAGTGCCGATGCGATCTTACAAGGATGCTATCCGAGAGATAGAGTACTACTGCCGTGCCTACCATGACACTGTACCTAGAGCAGATTGGGTCCCAGAGTACTCAGAGAGGGCTAGCCAGAGACCACCAGAGGGTCATGGTGACAAGGGTGAGGGCAGCATTCACGGAGATCGGGCCTTATCTAGATGATACATTTTTTGTGCCTTATGGGCTCGTTTTTGATAGCCTGATGGGCGTTTTGTACTAATTGACATATATGTACAGTGATCCGATTTTATTCTTTTGTGCTATGACAGTGACATTGATGATATGATATATATGAGCCAATTTTTGATGCGATGCAATGTGTTCTTTTATCTATGCATGTATGATTTATTTCTATATGCTTTGCAGTGATGTTCTATGGATGCATTTATTTCTAATGATGTGATGTGCAATGATGTTATCTATATGATGATTTATTTTATGCCAATGCAATATGTGAAATGATTTGATTTGTGGCATATGCAATAATGTGTAGAAAATGCTTATATATGAGATGATTTATGGATGTATGTGATATGATGCGATGGTCGTGATATGATGCAAATGAAATGGTTTTATGAGATGCTTAGAATAAAAAATGTTATTATCCTAAATGATGATGTATGTGATGCTATGATATGTTAATGCAAGGTGATATGCTGATGCCTAATGTAAACGTAATGTGATGATATGATATCATTTATGTTATGCAAGTATGTATGCGTAATGAATTAAATGCTTATATACCTATTGCTTATGATTATGCAAAAAATGATTATTGAATGCTTTTATAGATGCTATGTGATTATTTAGATGGTAATATGAAATGGTTATAAAATGCAAATGAATGTTTATGCAATGATCGATATAATGCCATGAGATGCAATGTAATGGGTGAAATGCAATGACATGGATGCACCTATTTATGAAGAATGTTTATGATAACCTATTTACATGATGATAAGAATGAGATGTTTCCTATATGATATGCTTATGCAATATGCGTATGATTTCTATATGATATGCTTATGCAATATGCTAATGATTTGTGAATGCAAGATCGATGATGATGGTGGTGACGATGATCAACTGTCATAGTACCTTGTTAGTGTGGTTAGTAAGAAAGGAAGAAGTCATTTCAACAAGATGCAAGATGACACAAATGCAAATGATGATGATGATGATTACTTGCCGAGGAATTGGGATTTTCAAAGGGCCAAATTTTCTTATGGTTGATAACACACGTGGTACGATGCATCGAGGTATAGAAAACTAGGATGGCGTTGTACCCAGTGTGATGAACTTTGACTTGACAATCAGATAGGAGTATTCTCGTTCACACTTGACATACAAAAACCTTGCTAGGATGTATTTCGGAAGTTTCAGACACCTCAGACCAAAACATGGAAAGGTAAACCTATCCCTGTAATAGTCAACATGTTGCCCTTGACTTCTTCCATACATACCTAACAAAGCAAGTATTCACTGAGGTTATATTGCAAGAACGTCCAACAAGCACAGCAGACAAAAGATAATGATCATTGCCCCATTCCTATTTCTCAAAATCCGTTGTTTTGGGATATCATCGAGATGTCCTTGGAATGAGCGCAAAATAAGATAAGTCAAAAGATAAAGACTGAGTAAACAAACAAGCTGATGCTCTTCAATACCGCTAACGGAAAGAGGATGTGTTTTCTAAGATGATAAGAGAAACTTATTGCCAAAAGATAACGCCCATTGTAGGAAGGATTCATCCTAGGACATGTTAGTGGATGGCAGCACGTTATTTCATTTATAAGGGATGATTGATATGGGACCAATTCAGATGATGTGTTACCGATACGAAGAGATGACCAATTCGTTTACGCACTGACTTAGACTTTAGACTTGATATTTTTGAGTTTTCACTTTTAAACCTGCTAGACTTGTTTCTGACTGTTTCACCAAAGGTTGACGATGATGATCAGTTTATTATGAGTGGTGTTATTGCAGGTGCAATCGAGATGAGGTGGATGGATTTTTTCAAATATTTGGATGTTTTTGACGTTTTGAAATGTTGAGGCTGTTTTTGGTATTTTTTGAGATTTTCCAAATGTTTTGATTTTTGATTATTCAAATGTTTTGGGATTTTCTGAGGTTTTGACCAAGAGACTAACCTAAAGACTTATCCTAGGGTCTCGAGGGCTATTCAACAAACTAGCCTTGCCTATGTTATACACGCAGAGACCACGTAGTTTGACTGATGACTTGACTAATTTGCAGATGGAGATATACATGATGAAATATCAACTTATTATGACAGACTCCTATAGGATTGACCTAGATGTCTTGGGGGATGATCAAAGATCAACCTTGCCTACGTTCAAGCTCAGAGATGACGTAGTTCGACAAGACGACCTTGTTTTTGACTTTTTGATATGTTTTGATGTTTTTGGATTTTCTAATTTTTTTGATGTTTTTGAATTTTCTGATTTTCTGATTTTAAGATCATACACGAATCCGATCCGATGAGAACGTGCCCCTAGCGTGATGCAATAGACTACTCCAAAAAAGGTGGACAAACTAACCTTGAGGATGGGTTGAATAGTACTAGGAGGGATCACGATACAAAACAAGACCAAGCTATGGTGCGATGCGAGGATGAGTGATGGATGGAGACCCGAATGCGATGGATGATGGAAGGAAATGGATGGATGATGTAGAACAAGCCATAAATATCCGTGGATGGAAAGTGCTTATTTATGCAAGGCCTGCTTTCCGTGTTTTCATCGAGGTATTTTCCAAAGTGCCACCAAAGTGGTTTTCACTAAAGGACAATTTTTTTGATCCTTTTTTTGATTTTTTTGATTTTTGCTTTTTTGATTTTTTTGCTTGTTACCAAGACACCTGTTTGCCAGGTTTTCGCCGAAGTAACCATTTTTTTAGGAATTTTTCTGATTTTTTTGATTTTTTTGGTTCTATACCTTGAAAGATTTAGGCATAAAACATTTTGAGATGGGATCTATTCATTGGTTCTTGCAGAGGTTCCCCTTCGGGTGTTGATAGCTGATATGCCCCTGATTTATATTTTGTTGTGATGACGAAAGGTCCTAACCAATTAGGTTTGAACTTTCCTTTGCTACTGGGATTCAGGACATTCTTCTGATTTTCTTTTAAGACTAGTTCTCTGACTTGGAAAGTCCTGCTTCTGATTTTCTTGTTGTAGCTTCGTTTAAGTCTATTTTGATAGACTTGCAAATGATTTAAAGCATCTATGCACTTCTCATCCAGTAACTCCAGCTCATTTAGTCTTGATACCCGATAGTCCTCATCAATGATGAGGTTTTACAATGATATTCTAAGGGATGGGAGTTCGATCTCGATGGGGAGTACGACTTCTGATCCGTACACCAAGGAGAATGGGATGGTGCTAGTGGGTGTACGGATGCTGGTTCGATAAGCCTAGAGGGAGGGATTAAGCTGCAGATGTCAGTCACGACCTGCGTCATTGACTATTTTCTTGAGGATTTTGAGGATGGTTTTGTTCGTAGCTTCTGCTTGTCCATTGCCTTGGGGATAGTACAGGGTGGAGAAGCAATGCTGGATTTTGAATTTCTCACACAAGTCGCTAACCTCCTAGTTCTTGAATGGTGTCCCATTATCTGAGATAATGGCTTGTGGGACACCATAACGACAGATGAGATAGTTCAGGATAAATTTTGAGATCTGCTTCCCAGTGATATACGTCATGGGTATGGCTTCCACCCACTTAGTGAAGTACTGAGTTGGAGTTATGATGAATTTATGGCCATTGGATGAGGTGGGTGTGATTTTTCCAATGAGATCAAGTCCTCACTGTTAAAAGGGCCATGGTGTGACGATGGGGTGAAGTTCTTGAGCTGGAGCATGGATGAGGTCCCCATGCTACCGACATTGTAAACACCTTTTAGCATGATCATGTGCTTCTCTTTCCATTGTGAGCCAGTAATACCCCATCCTTAGCAGTTTCTTAGCGATGGTCATTCCACTCGAGTGTGAGCCATAGATACCGTTATGAACCTCGGTTAGAGCAGTTAATGCCTCCTTAGCATTTAGACAGCATATCAAGGTACCTTCTATGCTTCTATGGTATAAGGTATCACCTAGGATGACAAATCTGGATGCCTTCTTGATAAAGGTTCATTTTAGGCTTGATGGGAGGTCAGCGAGTATGACTCCTATGCGAAGATATGTGTAGATGTCATGGTACCAAGGATCACCTGGACCAACGATTTCACACACAAATTCTAATTCTGGTACCTCGAATGTGGGAATGAGAAGCTGCTCAATCAGAAATTCATATTTTGGCATGTTATGAGGGATGTCTGATAGGGATCCAATTGTAGCCATGGTGTCTGCTGCTCTGTTGTTGGTTCTTGGAATATGCTCAAATGTTATGTCAATAAAGGATTCCTTTAGAGTCTCCACCAATTTATTGTATGGAGTGAGCTTATCATCCTTAGTTTTATATTCATTATTGAGCTGATTTATGATCAACTGAGAGTCTCCATACACCTTGAGAGCTATGTTGTTCCATTGCATTGCTATCCTGAGGCCTATAGTCAAAGCCTCATATTTTTCTATGTTGTTAGTGCAAGGAATAGTGCAAGGAAATGCCAATTTGTATGACTTCGGTATGCAATCCCCTTGTGGGGTGATGAAGAAGAAACCAGCTCCTGATCCATGTTGCGTGTATGAACCATCAAAGTATAGTTTCCAATGATCGGCTACGTTGATGTTGAAAATAGATTCATCTGGAAATTCTAAGACAAGGGGATTCTGAGAATACATAGGTGCTTCTGCTAGTTGATCTGCAATAACCTGTCCCTTAATGGATTTTTTCTCTACATACTTGATGTCATACTCTGATAATATCATTACCCATTTTTCCATTCTTCCTGTGAGCATTGCCTTTGATAGGAGATACTTGAGGGGATCAATTTTGGCAATAAGCTTTATCTTGTGTGCCAACATGTAATGTCTGAATTTTTGGGATGCAAACACTACTGTGAGGCAAGCTTTCTCGATGAATGAGTAATTTAGCTCGTGACTGACCATTGTTCTAATGATATAGTAGATGGCCCTCTCCGTTCCGTTTTCATCATGTTGAGCTAGGAGAGCTCCAAGGGCTTCTATTGTTGCTGACACATATAAGATCAATGGCTTTCTTGGGATGGGTGGCATTAAAACTGGTGGTGTCAGTAGATATTTCTTGGTTTTGTTAAATGCCTCTTCGCATTTTGTATCCCATTTCTACACTACTGCCTTGTGGAGTAGGTGAGAGTATGGGTTCTGCTTATCTGCCAGTTGTGCTATGAATCGTCAGATGGATTGAAGTCGGCCTTGGAGGCCTCTCAGTTGTTTTAATGTCTTTGGTGCTTCCATCTCAAGGATTGCCTTCACTTTCTCCGGATCCACCTCGATACCCCTCATGGAGACTATGTATCCTAGCAATTTACCTGATTGTACGCCAAAGACGCACTTCTTGGGATTTAGTCTGACTTTGTATTCCTCCAGTCTGTCAAAGATAGCGCTTAGGGTTGCTATATGATCTTGTCTTTTTCTTGACTTAGCTAGAATGTCGTCGACATAGTCTTTGACTGTTTTATGAATCATGTCATGGAATATCAGTGTCATGGCCCTTTGATAGGTTTCTCCTGCGTTCTTTAGGCCGAATGGCATCATGTTCCAGCGGTAGGTCCCCCATGGACAAGTGAAAGTCATCTTGTGTTGATCCTCTTTTGCTATCATGATCTAGTTGTATCCTGAAAATTCATCCATTAGTGATAGCATCTCATGCCCTGCTGTCATGTCTACTATCATATCAATGTTAGGAAGCGGGAAATCATCCTTGGGACATGCTTTGTTCAAATCTCTGAAGTCCGTATAGATTCTGATGGCTTCGTCAAGCTTTGAAACAGGTACCAAAGTTGACACCCATTCTGGATAATCAATTGGTTGGATAAATCCTGCATCTAACAACTTTTTAAGCTCCATTTTGACTAACAGAGCGATTTGAGGATGCATCTTTCGAAGCTTTTGTTTGATCGGTTTTGCTTCTGGGTACACTGCTAAATGATGAACCACAGTCTTTGGATCTAGCCTTGGCATGTCAACATAACTCCATGCGAAGTTTATTTGTCTTTCCTTTAGGAATGCTGCTAGGAGTTCTTGCTCTTATGATAATAGTGATTCCACATAGAATGTGATATGTGGGGCCCCTCTATTCCTAGGTTGACTGGATTGCATTTTTCGGCCAAGACTGCTGACTTCTCTTGATGAATAGCTCTTAGAGGAGATTGAATCCTTCATCCTCGGGTGCCTCAGAGAGGTTTTCACCATTGGATACGTCCTTTCTTTTTACTATTTTCTTGTCAGAGAGTGCCACAGTGTGGTTTTCACTCAAGGACTTGGATATGATTCTTAGTTTCTCACTTTTGCGACTGAAGGATTCAATAGTTTCCCCGTAATAGGTGTGTGTGTCCAACTCCATTATAAACCCTGCCTTGTGATCTCCATCTGGAATGTTATCCCTCAATCCCATGAATTCTGAGAGTGCCTCATCATTTTAAAATGTATCGAGAACTGGTGGTCCTCGTTGGTCATAGTTGATTAGTTGGGGGTACACTAAACGGATCTCATGATTTGGATGGTCTGTTTCAAAGGAGAGGGTACTTATCATACACAGGGTGGTATCTTTGAATAACCTAGGTAGATTGGTCAAGGTATCTTCGTCATCACTACTAATATAGGGCTCAGTTATAAAATTATGTGTTTCTCTACCTGTGACTATTGGTGAGTGTACTTGTACTAGTAATGGCTGAGGAGAAACATTAGCCGTTCTAATCGGAGGACCTCGGCCAGGTATGGTTATTCTCAGAGTGGTACATCCAAGACCAAGATTTGTTATGGGTCGTGTCTCTGGCATGATAGGTATTATGAGCCCATTGTCATTTTGTCCCAGTCTTTGATTTCTGTCGTAGCCCATTGCAAGCATCATTTATAGGCCCTTGCTTCTTTCATCCATTGGTAGATTAGCTTCCAGTCTTTCATCTTGATACAACATGTGAGATGGATCTGCTTCAATAACCTCATGGCCAAGATCCCCCCATCTTGTGAATGTGGGATAGTTTTTAGGATAGGTTTGTGATGTGGAAGCTTGATTCTCTTGTGGGTGTCCTCGTGATCTAGGAGATTGTGGTAACTCTCCTATTACAAAAGCATTTTTGGGGATTTTGTAGCTTCCACAACCATCCTCTTGGATGATGAGCTTGATATCGGAGATAGTGGGGATGGTGGGGATGGCAGGTGTCTCTGTTGTAGAAGTGGACGCGAGAGTGGCGGGGTCGATATATGGTGTGGAGGGGCCCTCATCATTCTTTGGAACTTGGGGGATTTTGTAATACTTGGCCTCAAGATTTTTACAATATGAAAATGGTTCGGGATCTCCATGGACAGTAACCTCTTGTCCATTATGTGTAAATTTCACACATTGGTGGAAGGTTGATGCTACGGCTTTCATCGCATGGATCCATGGGCGTCCTAGGAGGATATTATATGGTAATTCGAGGTCCAAGACCTGACAAGTGGTTTCCATGAGCGTTGGACCTACTTGAATAGGGAGTTTAATCATGCCCTAAGACACTCTTTCTTGGTCATCATATGCTCTTATCGTGATGCCCTTTCCTTTGTCGATGGAATCTTCTGATATTTTCAACTACTTGATAAGGCTAAGAGAACAAATGTTCAAACCCGCACCTCCATCCACCAAGACCCTTTTGAATTTTCTCTTGTTTACAATGGCTTCCAAGTGATGTGCACGGTTGTGAGATGGTTGGGTGGGGAAATCTTGGTCAGAGAATGTAAGAAGATTAGGCATTATGATATTTCCGACCATAGCTTGGAATTGCTCCGCATCGAGATCTGCGGGGACAGTGGATGAGGCTAATGCTTCCTCAAGGATCTTTTTATGTGCTGATGAGATTTTTAACAACTCCATGATGGAGATGTGTGCTGGAATTCTCTTGAGTTGTTCTACAACATTGTAGCTATGCTAAACGGATCTAGATGAAGGGATTTTATTAGGTTGGGATGATCCTGCAATGGTCACTTTGCTGCCTCTTGTGGTGACTCCACAATCTTCGGCATGGGCGCTCTTGATGGTGATGACCATGCAGTATTCATTTAGGGAGGCAACAACCATTTCGTACACATTATTTACACTACCCTTCCCTTTATCATTTTTATTCCCTTTGTTGCCATGATTCGACATCGGATTCATGTAGATTTTAAGATCCTGATTTCCGGTAGGTTGTTCCACGTTTATGATTTTCTTGTTGATGAGATCTTGGATGATATTTTTGAGTCTCATGCAATTGTTTTTGGTATGACCTTTGATTTTATGAAATTCGCAAAGTTGATTTTCGTTATACCAAGGGGGTTTCACATAAGGTTCTTGGTAGTTTTCGAATGTAGGAGGCTTGATGAGTTTCTCGTCAATCAACTTTTTCATTATGTCCTCCAGTGGTTCCCCCAAAATAGTGTACTTTCGTTTGGGATAACTTTTGCTTTGGGGTGGTTGTCTTTGATCATTGAGGTCATTGAAGGTAGGATTTTTGTTTTGGCATTGATTTTGGATATGCGATGTGGGTGTATTTTGGCGAGGACCAGTAATGACCACCTTGGCATCAACGACACCATCATTAGTAATATTCTTGTTTCTTGCCCACGTGCAAGGTTTATCATTGTAATTAGATGGTGGTAGATTGTTTTGTTGTTTGTGATATGATGTTGATTCCACGGGTTGAGTCACAAGGGCTCTTTCGATGCTAAGCGCTTTGGAGATCAATTGTTCATATGTAGTGATACCCTAAACCTTTAGATGAAATGCCAGGCGGCTTTCAAGGTTGGCTATGATGGTGCATACTTGTTCTTCTGGCATGGTCCACTTGCTCCGATTGGCCTTGGATCGCCATCGTTGAAGGAATGAAGCAAAAGATTCATTCTTTCCTTGTTTTAGAGCGTATAGTTCTTCGGGACTGACATCCATTGCAATGTTACATGTGTAGTTCCTAATGAATGCATCCCTGATTTCTTGGAATGTTCTAATGCCTGAAGGTAAGCGAGAGAACCATTCTATAGTGGGGCCTGCCAATCTTCTAGGAAATAGCCGCATCAGATAAGTATCGTCATATGTGACCTCCATGCAATGAACCTGGAATTCCCTGATGTGATCTTCAGGGTTTCCCATCCCTCGATATTTTTCGAATTTAGGGATATCAAATCCCTTGGGGAATGGTTTCATCTCTAAGATCCTATCAAATGGATAGGGACACAAGTTGCTTGGTTTTTTGGTTGTTCGCTCTGATTGAAGGTCGAGCACTTGTTGCGAGAGCAACCTGAGTTGTGTCGTCACATCACTTTGCGGATCAGGGGGTGGAATGAAAGTGTTTTGGGGTGTTTGAATTGTGGGTTGGATGGGTGGATTGGTTGGTGTGTTGTTCGATGGTATCTGTATGTTCTAGCAAGCGAAGTAGGCTTCTACTTGCTTTTGTATGAACAACGCTTGTTGTTGATCTTGTTGTTGTTGCACTAGGATTTGTGCTTATTGTTGCGCTTGTTGTTGTTCCAACAACGCTTGTTGTTGTTCCAACAACGCTTGTTGTTGTTCCAACAACGCTTGTTGTTGTTCCAACAACGCTTGTTGTTGTGCTTGCTGTTGTTCCCACAACACTTGTTGTTGGGCTGCCAATTCTGTTGCTTCTTGCTGCTCTTGGTATTGGTTTAGTGCTTGCTGATATGCTTGCACTTGCACTGCTTGTGCTTGTGCAAGAATTTGTGCTTGATATTGAGCTTGTTGTGCCTGATATTGAGATTGCGCTTGTGTGTCTTGTGCTTGTGCAGCTTGTTGTTGCAATAAAAGTTGTGCTTGAGCGGCCCTTTGTGTTTGCAATGCTTGTGCGGCTTGGGTGGCTTGTTGTTGTTGCTGTTGCAATAATGCTTGGGCTTGTTGCGCCTGTTGCGCTTGTTTCACTTGTTGTGCTTGTAATGTGGCTTGTGCAGCTTGGGCATCTTGTACAACTTGAGCAGATTTTTGCACGACTTTTTGTTTTTGAACTTGTTGTTATCCTCTTTGAAAAGCAGCTTGCAATGCTGCGTCATATTGGCTTGATGTGGTGAAAGTTGGTGGTGGTGGAGGTGGTGGTGGATTTGGAATGGTGGTAGGTGATGATGTTGTGTTGATGTTTTGGTTGTTGGATAGTGGTATTGATGTGATGGTTGGTCCTTGAGAGACCATGCTTTGTGATGTTAGGGGTATGTTTGATGATGTTGCCATTGCTTGTGTGTTTGTCATTTGTTGTTGCGATATCAACGACAAATTTTGCGTGTTTGGTGCAATGCTTTGATTGATACTTGGTAGGGGAGGAAGTCCTAAACCAAGGAGTGGTGTGGATGATAATGGAAATGGTGGAAGAGGTGGAAATGTAAGGGGTGTAAGTTGTTGTGAAGATATCATGGTGTCGAATAGGCCCCCTAGTCCGAACATATCTCCCTCTTCTTGTGAATTTGTGAGAAGAGGTTTTTGTGGTGTTGTGTGAAAAAATGATGATGATGGATCATGATGGAATGTGAGAGGAACATTTTTGTGTAATGGGTTTTAGGGTATATTTGGTTCCAATGTGGTGTTTTCATCCAAGTTTTGATTATTAACAAGGGGGTGTGATTGAAGAGCATTGAGAAATGTGTTCCCCTTGTTGACATTGGGTTGGGTTGGAGCAAACGATGTGATTTGTGGAATGTTTTGCGTGATGTTTTGGGATGGAGGTGTAGATGAAATGGGGATGGTGGATGAGATTGGAGGAAAGGATGTCTCCACTATAGTACTTACGTCAAAATCTGAAGGTAACTTAGCCCCTTGTTTTGCTAGTTCAAGCATGTATAATGAAGGGTTGAGTCTCACCATGATGTTGATGATTTTATGATTCTCCAGATTTTGAAGCATTTCTGTCATTTCCTCATGAGCCATTCCAAAAGTAAGGTCCTCTCCTTGGTTTTTCGTCTTGTGGATTTTGCGATGATGAGAGGGTCAATGGATTACTTGATTCAGCTGGATTCATTTCTACGTTTGTTTGGCTAAGATCACTTGAAGCGGGTGTTTCTTTGTTGGCTTCCATACTCTTCTTGTATTGAGATCTCATTTGAACCATAAAACAAGGATCAATCTTCAAGGATATGGGAGATGAATCTCTTGATTCTTTGGATTGATCGTTATTTTATGTCCCAAAGTATAAAGTTTTAGGATGCCTTGAGGATCAAAGGTGATGATATGATGATGGATGTTTAGGGATGGATGATATGGATGTTTTGGCTTTTGATAAATCTTGAATGAGACACTAGGATTTTAGGACTTTGTGGATTTTGATTTTGGATTTTGGATTTGAGATTTTGAGATTTTGTCCTTGATTTTGATTTTAATTTTGATTTGGATTTTTGAACAAAAAGACCCTAAGATGTTGGATGATGATCTAAGGGATAGCTTTGTTCAAAGGATGATAATTTGAATATGTGTGAGGAGAAGGATGCATCTACCCACACCTATTCAAACAAGATGATTGTTTAACTAAGCATATGAAGAAGGATTCATCTACATACACTAAGCTAGACAACATGATTTTTGATAACTTTGACTAAGTATATGCAAAAGGATGCATCTACACATACCTAGCCAAAGGTGTTTTTTCTAATGTTTTCAAGGATTTTGTCTCAATGATATTGATGATTTTGATTTTTCCATAAAGCCTAGCATCAAGTATGATTTTAAGATTTTCCAAAAGGTGATGATGAGATGGAATTTGTTTTGATGTTTTGGAGGGTGGATGAAAAATATTTTGATGTGTTTTGATCCTAAGATGATCCTAAAAAGGTACACTTTGTTTGCCTAGACCTAGGTATTGAAGATCATGCAAATGCTTCCTAATGACCTTTGTAACCAAGAAATGATTTCATTTGAACTTTCATTTTCGGATTTCCAATCAATGATTTGTGCTTTGAGGATTTGGAGTCTTCAACACATATGAAAGTTCATTTTTCTTAGCTTTGCTTAATGTCTTTATTTTACCAAAAACACTTTCTTCAATTAGGTTTTCAAACTAAGATGTCCAATGTCTTAATTTCTTCAAACCCCACAAGATATGTTATGTGGAAATTCAATGAACTTAAGGCAAGGGTTTCCTATTGTTTACTTAAGAAGAAAAATTGAGATATAATCCAATGTTTAGAAACCTCTAAGGACGTGAATCCCAAGGGCAAGCAATAACATATGGATTGGGTCAATTGTATTTGTCCTCAAAAGGGTTTGAAATTTGGATGATGTTAAGTGTTTTTTTTTGAGATGTTTTCGATCAAGCAATGCATTTTGTAACCCAAGAATAAGTACAATCTTATGGATGTGTAAGACAATATTTGTTGGATTCCCACTTGGACAAGTCTAGCTACGCTTATCTCTAGCGAATGGTTAGATGCTTGACCCCACTGGCTCCCCTCCACGACACTCACTTATACGGGGCAGCCAAGCATCAACACCCATGAAACTCCCATGGTATGCTTTCCATTTCTACTAGAAGACCGTAAAAGTGTGGGGTGGCTTGAGAACGACCGTTCTTGCACCAACAAATAGATAAAAGGGATTTTGGAAAATTCTAGCACATGGGTTTTAGTAAGGACTTTCCATTGTAGGAGAGTTGACCTAACGTGGCAAAGCGCAACCGTGTGATATTGGCGTTTATTCCAATATCCACATTTATATCCCGTGGAAATACTCTTGGCTTTAGAGTGTTACCAGTTGAGTCGTTCCCTTGGGTGAGTACTTTTTCCCCAAGGCAGGCCCTCTAGGATAAACAAAAGCGAATGAAGAACAATATTCATAACTCGATCAATCCTTGTTGGCAACAAGGAAAGAGAATATACATAAAAAATCCCCACTGACACTCGCACAAGATTTTGTTCAATTTTAGGCCCAAATCGAAGTGTGGAGGTGATTGCTGTCTTAACCCAAAGTCATGAAAAAGGCCTTTTGATTCTCAAGATCGCTATAAAGCGCGAGAGAAGCGCATACGTCCTTTTTCAATGGCTTTAGTCTAAGTAAGCCCTCACAAACAAACAAAGCTACACTTGTTCTTTTTAGATCCTCAAAGCAATATGTGAGTTCATTTTAGAGCACCAAATCACAAGTGAAAGACATTTGTTCAATTTGTTAATCCATAAACAAAATCTAGTAAGTTGTTGATCCTATTGTTCGTTTTAACCTTTGCAAGAAGAAATTGAAAGGTTCTTTTTAAGCCCAAATGAAAACTAGTGTTCTAAGAATGAAAATATGACAAATTCCTAAAGAAGTGTTAAACAAACACTTAAGTGTTTAGAAACACTTTGATTGGACAAAATATCATCACCATACTCCTCCTTCCTTTGTTTTCGATTTCCAACCTACAAAGAAGAAAAACTGTTAGATTCTGGAAAAAAACACAGAAGTTAAAAAACCAAAAAACAAAAGGTAAAAAAATCATAAATCAAAACACGTGCTAAAAAATTAAATTCTCCCTTTTACTGTCTCCCAGCATCGCAACTCGTGAAGGCGTCTCTATTTGTTCTCCCAACGTCCCTCTCACAGCGCCGCTTACTAGTCAACGACACTTTGTGTCGGCATAGAGAGCTCGATTGCGTCACAATTTCTCCCAGCGTCGCAGTTTATATCAGCGTCAGAGTTTAAATTTTTTTTGAAAACTTCAGCAGATCGGCGAGTCCAGCGGCGGAGTTTAAAATTCAATTTTTTTTGGTGGGATGAGTCTAGCGGTGAAGTTTATGTTTCACGCGGTGCCATATAGCAATGTTGACGAGCCCGCCATGCTAAAACAGCGACGCTGACGAGCCCGCGGTGCCAAAACAACGACGCTGGCAAGCCCACGTTGGAATTTCCTGTGTGAAGAAAATGCGGAAATATCAAGAAAATGTTAGAAATAATGATATCCAGCCCTCCTTCTAGTGCCAAATGTGCGAACCCCAATCTTGGTACCTAGAAAACAACATGAGTAAACGAGTTAAACAAGGATTTGCAAGCTAAAACAAGGATTCCCCATGAAATCCATTTACAAATTCAAATTAGGAAGAAAATATTGAAGAACACAATGCAAATGACAAAAATAAGATAAAATCCTAATTAGATGTGCAAACTCATGATCCCATGGGGGAATTGGTGCCTATTTGATGTGAAAATTGGCCCTTTTTTCCAATTCCTATGATGCAAGCTTAGAATGTTGAAGATGATATTGATCCACTTTGATGAAAGATGAGAACTCCAAGCCAAAAATTTGCAAAACCTAGCTATGACTCAATGATGATGGATGAAATTCAAGAGATATTTGAGCATGGTAACTTTGCTTGGATTGTGGATGATAAAATGAGGAGAGAAGCTCTTCATTTATAGGATTTCAAGATGGATGAATGTCCAAATTTGAGCAATGTGGGACTTAACATTCATCCAATGATATGATGCCACTTGTCAAGCTATGAATGGATGATGGATGTGCAAGATTTGGGGTTTGTGCCAATAAATGCCAATATTTGAAATTCAAATTTGTTGAAATGACATGCAAGAGGGAAGGGAAAATGCAATAAATGCCACTTGGCTCAAGGCAAAGGACATGTAAGATGAATTTATTGCCTTGTTGGATGTACATGTTGACTTGGAATTTTTGAATTCAAATTGAGAAAATATTCCAAAAGATGCCTTGTGAGGAAAATAGAGATTTAATAAATGAATTAAATCTATTTTCATGTGCAACTTGTATTATCTAGAGGATGTGACATGAGATGAGGTTAAATTAATCAAGGGTTAATTGATTTAACATGAGATTAGATGATGTGACTTATTTGCCTTAGATTTATGGATTTATTTAAATCAAATGAGAGGAATATGATAAGAGGCTAATTAAATAAAGTTTTTGATTTATTTAATTAAAAGGGATAGTGTTAGATTAAATCAAATAAGGTTTTAATTTATTTAATTTAATGGATGGACTTTAGAGATTTAATCAAATAAATTGATTATTTAATTAAATAGGGATAATTAGATCAGATGGATTGATTTATTTAACAAAAGAGATTGACTTAACTAGATAAAATGATTTATTTAATTAAGAGACGAATATTGATGAATTTAATGAGATAGGGGAATTTGATTAAACGGTTAGACTGAGGGATGATTCGAGGAGAAATGATGTTAGTAAGTTAGGATCAAATGCACGATGTCAATCAGTATATTTTACGTGTCTACAGTCATCAACTTTGACATTTGCACTTTCAACCATTTTTCTCAATCTTCTGTTATAGCACCGGTAAGCCTTGCTCTTGGTAGAGTAACCTAGAAAGATTCCTTCATCGCTCCTTGCATCAAAATTTCCTATGTCCTCATCTCTCTTAATGTAGTACTTGCTTCCAAAAATATTGAAATATTTAATAGTAGGCTGATAACCAAACCATAGCTCAAAAGGAGTCTTACCAGAAATACCATTAACATTTACCCGATTTAAAGTGTACACAACAGTGTTTACAGCTTCTCTCCAATAGATGTGAGGCACATTTCCTTCAATCATAATTGTTCTAGCAACATCCAAAATTGTTTTTTTCTTTCTCTCTACAACTCCATTTTGTTGAGGGGTTTGGGGAGTAGATAACTGTCTTTTGATTCCATGCTCTTCACAAAAAGAATTGAACTCCCTGGAGGTGAACTCGCCACCTCTATCTAACCTTAGGAACTTTATCTTCAGGCCTATCTCATTCTCTGCCATAGCTTTGAAACTCTTTAACTTCTCTAATGCTTCACATTTTTCTCTTAAGAAAGCAACCCATATCATCCTAGAGTAATCATCAATAAGTAGCATAAAATACATTTCTCCTTGTAGAATTCTGATTCTGAAGGGACCACAGATCAATATGCACCAGCTCTAGTATTCCATTAGAATGATGCTTTTTACTCTGAAAAGAAACTCTAGTCTGTTTACCCATCTGACATTCCTTGCATATTGTATTAGCAGGCTTCACTAGCTTAGGTAGATCTCTTACTGCTTGACTGGAGCTTATCTTGACAATGTTATCAAAATTCACATGAAACAACCTCTTATGCCATAACCAACTTTCATCTACTTAAGCAATTAAACAACTTACATTACCAACACTTAGGTGAAAAATATTACCTCTTGTCTTTGTACCTGAAGCAATCATATTTACAGAACTTCCAAGTATCTTGCATCTTCCATCTTTGAACTGAAGATCATAGCCCTTGTCCACCATCTATCCAACACTCAACAAGTTATGCTTTAAGCCTTCAACATAAAGAACATCATCATTGTTATGTTTACCACCAAGACAAATAGATCCTCTGCCACGAATCACACCAGCATTGTTATCTCTGAATCTTACAACCCCACCATCATATTTCTCTAGACTTACAAATTTTCTTTTGTCACCAGTCATATGATGTGAGCATCCACTGTCAATAACCCACTCATTCTTCTCTTCAATTCGGGCTGCAAGAGATTTCTCAACTTTAGCAGATTTAGTAGCCACTAGACCATTTTCCTTGATAGCAATGAAAACCCATTCATCTTCATTTCCATTTTCTTTATCAGATTCTTCATCAGTCACACCTTCTTCAACAAAATAACACTTCTTTTGAAATCTAGATTTGTAAGGCTTAGACCTAGGAACTCTTTCAAGACACCTTGAAGCAAAATGACCTATTTTACTTCAAGAGAAACATTTAATAGGTAACTTTCCTTTATACTTGCCTTGTTCTTTGCCTTCTTTCTTTACAATCAATGCTTCCAGCTCTTCAACCTCTCTTTCTTCTTCTTCAAGCTATTTCATCTCTTCCTCATACTTGAATGTTTTTATAGAACTTTCTCCTAGATCATATCTTTGCATGTTTCTTCCGAATACAGAAGCTTTAAACACAGATTCAGTCTTAGGGGCAGAATCACCAAATTCACTTAACTCAAAGGAAACAAGTTTACCAATCAACATATCCCTTGTCATATTTGTTACTAATCTGAACTCTTCAATAGTATGAGCCTTTGACTTGTAAGATGGAGGTAATGATCTTAGCACTTTAGCTACAATTTCTTTTTCATCTAGAATACCACTGGCACATCTAATACCCATCATGATTTCATTTACTCTTTGCATAAAAGAAGAAATATTTTCATCTTCACCCATCTTTAAATTTTCATACTTTCCTTTCAAACTCTATAGCTTAGCAACCTTCACATGTACATCTCCTTCATACAAAGTCTCTAGCTTCATCCAAATCTCATGAGCTGTCTTGAGACCTATCACATTTGTCATTTTTGAATCCATCAGAGCACTCAACAAAGCTTTAATAGCCCTGATATTAGTCTCAACCTCTTTAATCTCATCAGGAGTGGAAGGACCATTCTGAGGAATAGTATATCTCTTCTTTGTAATCCTCCAGAAGGGTTCACCAATACACCTCAAATGACACTCCATTCTGGCTTTCCACAGAGTAGTTTGTGCCATCAAATCTAGGACTTTCCTTCTTGTATGATGCCATCTCAGATCACCTCAAGCTTTTAAACTTCTTTAGAGGAACCTTCTTTGATACCAAATGTTGGAAAAACAAGGACATACAACTGAGAGGGGGGGTGAATCAGTTGTCACATATTATTTAAAATTTTCAAACTTAACTTAACTTAATCTTAGATCTGATGTATGAACAATAAACCATAAAAAATCAACACATCAAAAACACAGAGAACACCAAGATTTTTTACATGGAAACCCTGTTAGGGAAAAAACCACGGTGGATGTCAGTCTACAGTATTATACCCTATTAAAAGTATAAAGAATAATGGGAATGCACATGCATTTAGGCACACTTCCTAGAGCTCACTGCTCAAATACAAGAGGGCTCATTTCCCAAAGAAGAGAAATGCGAATTAGATCCACAAGGTATGAACTGAGAAAATAGCTTCTTTAAAAGCCTGATTATAGTTCCAGTTAAGCACAAAAATACTCCTTCACACTTCACTCAAACTTCTCCACACTCTGCTCTGCAATAGAATGATTAGAACACTATTCATACATCTACACTTTCTTTGGAATACATTTACTCTTATGCACACTTCACTTTGCTCAAACAATCGCTCTTATATATCTGCAACATGAATTTCATCAACAATTTTGTCGAACAAAATATAAAACATATTTTCAATGTCGGCCCCAATTTACAAATAAATTTTCAATGTGAATCAAACACTGTCAGCCAATATTATGTTCTAACCCAAAACAACATCCTTGAGTGTACCAAACATTCAAATTTTAATCTCCAAGGATCCACAACATGTTACAACCACCATGTCAACCAAGAACATGAAAACCTAAACACACATGAGAAAAATCTTCAACCACGAACACACCGATCAAAATGGAAATGCACCAAGGATAGAGAATGATCTAGAAGCATCCAGAAGTAACAAGAACCAATAGAGAAACATCCACAACAACTGAAATTACTAGAATCACACCAACTTCAATCAAGAACACTAACTAAAACCACATAAACACTGTCAGAACACAACTATTCATAACACGATCAAAATTTCACATGGACCTTTGAAACTTCCAGTGGATAAACTAGATACTCTAAAAAATAAATCCTTTAGTCCACAATGATTGATCATCAACGTACTGAGAAAGACACCTTCATGACCTTCACTATTCCACTGGCAACCTGCAACTCTTTCTTTAACAATTTTCTCAATATCCTTGACATATACAACCTTCAATACATCAAATGCTAATAGTGTTGAAATCAATGACAACCACATATTAGCAACACAACCACAACATAAAACAAAGTTGACACTAGTTCAAGTAAGTATCCAAGACTCAACTAAAGATATTTTCAATTTTTTTTTGAATTATAGAAGAGCTAGGGTTTTTAAAGCATGGAAGGAACATCAAAAAAACCCAAAGTAAAAAGACCAAAAACAGAAACAAGGTCATTAAATCAAAAATTAATTGAACAATGTTTGGGCTCTTGACCAAAATCTAGTCGAACAATGCAATTAAAAACTTTAGTTGAGAAACTAGAAGATAAACACAAAAACCTAGGAGATGTATGGACTCCACAATGAGGACATGACATATTCATATATCATTATAGAAAGAAGTGTAGGAATAAGCCTGTGTCAAATCTGTGGAGAATGAATTTAGGAAAGATTGTAATGTGAAATGTGTTTATCAACGTGGAATTGATTAGAGTACTGGACAAGATGTATAATCCCAAAATGAAGATGATTCATTCATGTGATGGATCGCACTTTCTCCCCATTACTAGGGATTATATTTCTATGGGTTTTCAATTGGATTAATCTATGACTATGCCATTGAGGATTAGAGATATTCTAGAAGAATACCACAGTATGGAAACATTTACAAAAGGTGGAAACTACATTTGCATAAATCCCAGGACACAGGAAATCAACTCAAAATATTTTCCAGTAATAAATGAGCTCCATTTTCTATAGATTTGTTTGAAGAATATTATCAATATACCTATTACTCGGCTGGACAAGTCCTCTGAATAGATGTTCCTGTTGAAATGGCTATAGCTCCTATGGTCCTAGTAGCATACATTCAAAACCAGGATGCTAGACCATTCGACTATGCAACATATTTGGCAGAGGTTATAAACATGTCACTTGCTTCCATAAAAAACAATAGTGATGCACTTAATTTTAGACAGTATCCTTTGCTCAAGCATATGATCTTTTATGAAGGACAATCCATGGGGATTTGGGGAGAAAAATTAAGAATGAAGGACTTGTATGAGGATGAAAACATAAGACCAGTACAAATGTGGACTTCAATTTGAGATAGTAGGTGTGGGAGGTCTCATTACTCGTACTTTGGAGAATAC
>VDFB02343932.1:0-22765 GCA_007258455.2 Sequoia sempervirens
GCTTGGGTTCACAAGCTTGATACCTTCTTGAATCTTCGACCCATGACGGATGAGGATGCGATAAAATATGCCACTTTACACTTAGAGGGAGCAGCCCATGATTGGTGGTACCACATAATGGTACCATGGAATGGTCACACTGTAGCATAACATATTTCAGGGACTTGGCTCAACTCAAACAGGTTAGGAGTTTGGAGGGTTACATTGGTGACTTTCAAAATGTATCAGTTATGGTTCCTAATATATCAAAGAGGAGATTAGTTGTGCTATTTATGGAGGACCTATTGGAACCATTGAGAGGGTGGATAAAAGTTTTTGACCCACCGACGCTGCAGAAGGCAATGAAAAAGGCTAGAAGTATGGAACTTACAGCCTCACAAAACAAGTTTTCATCTAAAGGATCCTCTTCATACAGAGACAGCAAATCATTTCTCAAGAAAACAGAAAAATCAGACCATAAGGGAAAATCAGCAACACCTCTAGACCGGGATACTCTCAATGATTTGCGCAAGAAAAAAGTTATGTTTTTACTGCAAAAGTCCTTATGATGTAAACTATGATTGTCTGTTGAGGCCTAAGGGCAAGGCTAACAGAATAATGTGGGCATTTATAGGGATTGAGGTCCATAAATTCTTCTCACGGAAGCATTCTCTTTGGAAACTGAACCATCCACTTCAGATTTTACTTCTATTCCTCAACTTCAGAAATTTATCTCCAGCAACAGAAATTCTTCAACGACTTTGCAACTTCAAAGATTCAGCAATTTGAGAAATTTGTCTTCAATTTATCTTCAGCAACTCAAAAATTCTTCAACTTCAGAGCAACTTCAGCAACTTGAACTTCAGAAATTGCAGCCACAATGCAAATTGATTTGAGCTTCAGCACACAATAATTCTTCTCCTTCTTCAAGTCGAACTTCTTCACCAATTTTCAGCTACAAACATTCCTCAAGCAAATTCGAACTTCTTCATTTGGTGGAGAAAAAAAAGAATAAACGTTCAGGTTATATAGGCAAGTCGAATTCCGGAAGAAAGCTAAGTTTAGTTAAGTCATTAAGTCTCCACTACTTCACAATCGGAATTTGAATTTCCCTCCCTCTGGCAATTTTGACACTTGTCGCTTGGTGGCTGGAATCTTGACTTTCTAAAAATTCATCTTGGCTGGCGTACTTAGCACTTAGATTTATTTTGAAAACATTCACTTCAATTTCACTCTTAAAGAAGTTTGATTCACCAGCTGAAGCTCCAACATTTTAATTTTATTCACCTCTGATTCTGGAAAATTCATCTCACGAAGAATTCGATAAAAATCATCTAGGCAATCCACTTCAAATTCATCATCTGAGCATTTTACCTTCAAAAACACATTTTATTCACTTTGCCTTAGAGAAATTTTTAAATTTTCCTTAGGAAAATTCATTATTTCAAGTGCCGATTAAAATCTCCATCTTGATAGCCTCGGCGAAGTGCAGAAGACATTAAAATCTATTCCTTGTTGAAGATCCTCAATACCCAGAAGAAAATTCCCCTCAGAACATGTTAAATTTTATGTGTCTCCAAACGAAGGGGTACATTTAATTTTTAAAATTCAAACCTTAGAAAAAGTATTTTTCATCATTTCTAATCCATTTCTTCAACTCCAGGCGCATTTCCTTGCTCTGACTTGAAAACTTTAATTATCCCTGCGAAGCTAGCATCTTCCAAATTTCTTCTTGCCAATTTTTTACTCATGCCATAGCACATTTTAATATTCTTTCAAGTTGGGCGTATTTCCCTAAGGTGATATTTAAATATCAATACTTAGGAGAAAATAATATTTCATCAACCTGCATGGGCGTACATTCCTCTTCCAACATCCTTGGGTGCATACATGACAAGGTGGACCCACCTCCAAGGCGTTGGGACCTCTTTAGTCTTCATATGGCATATTCAAAGGGTCTTAATGCCACTTGTTCTTTTCTTCATGCACACGTCTTGCATGGATACCTTTTGTCTTTATTCTCCACTTGTCTTTGCATGTATTCAACGCCTTGACTCTCTCCCTCCTTTGCATGTATTCAACGCCTTGAATATTCTTCAAGTCCACTATCTTCAAGTTAAGGCGTTCATCAAAGGGACCCACTTCACATTCAAAGCTCTTCACAAGTTAAAGCGCACTTGGAGGGATGTGCTTCAAATTTAGACACTTAAAATATTCTATTAAGTCTTCATGAGTCAAGGGCGCATTCAAGGGGTATAGCTTCAAATTTTGAACACTTAGATATTTTAAAACCCACTCCTCCAGCTTGGGGCGCATTTAAGAGGTCATGCTTTGAATGTGAAAACTTAGAATATTTTCCAACTTCCTCTCACTTCAAGGGCGCATCCAAGGGGTGGTACTTCAAATTTCTTATACTTAGAATATTTTCAAGCTCCTCATGCAAAGCAAGGCGCATATCATACCCTGAGCTTCCAATTTTGAATACTTAGGATATTTCTTGGAGCCTCTCATGCAAAGCAAGGCACATTTGGACCCCTGAGGTTTCATTTTGAACTCTTAGAATATTTTAGCTCATCCTTGAGGTGGAGGCGCATTTTATCCTGTGAGCTTCCAATTTGTAGCATTTACAAGATTTTTAAGTCCCCTCACTACTTGGGCGCATTTGGACCCCTGAGGTTCAAGTTTCATGCCTTAGTTAAATTTTCCAACTTCAACTTCCTCTCAACTTCATCTTCAAGGGCGCATCTTATACCTTGGACTTCCAACTTTGAACACTTAACAATTTTCTAACCTCCTTAGAAGTCAAGGCGCAAGTCAAGGGTCAAGCTTCAAATTTTGAACTTGCAAAACTTTCAACACTTGGGTTTCCTCCAAGGGCGCACATCATAGGTTGAGCTTTCAATTTTTTTACGCCTTAGGAAATTTTTACTTTCATGCTCTCTTCAACGGCGCATTAGATGTATCAAGCTTCAAATTTGAAGTGCTTAGAGGATCTTCACCAACCTTCAACTTTAATAGCATTTTTCACTAGCTGGACTTGAAAATTTATCAATTTTAGTGAATTTCATGCTCCTTGCCTAATTTAGGGTGACTCATTCATGCCGACGCTGGCTTGCCCTAACTTTCTATTTTTAGAAAGTTCTTCAAATTTTGAACTTTAAGCTGATCTTTAGTTCCAGAAAGCTTGATTTTGCTTTGTTTTGATCATCAGGACGCGATTGAATTGTTGGTGCCTGGTGCCTGCTATTTTTAGCAACTTACTAAAAATAGCAATTGCTCAAAATGTCTTCAAATTTCACGTGCTAAATGCCTGAAGTGTGGTGGTCGTGGCCGGATGCTGCATTTGCACGACTGTCGTGTCCTACCCTTGAATTTAGGAAACCCTAATTCCTCTGTACCAACCTGCTAAAAATAGTAAGTGCTTGATTTTCCATCTTCTGCAACTTCATTTGACTTGAAATTCGCGCCATAGGGTCCTCATCACCTGCTTGACTTGTTTATGTTGACGCCTCGTGCTGACCTGCTATTTCTAGCATGTTTCTGAAGGTGGTTTACTATTTATAGCAACTGCTCAGTTTCATGACTTCCACAACTCCGTTTGACTTGAAATTCGAATGTTGTGATCCTCATCGGATGACTTTCCTGTCCACACTGGCACCTGATGCTGACTTTCTATTTATAGCCAGTTTCTGAAATGACTTACTATAAATAGTAAGTGCTCTGTTTGCCTTCAAATTTTACCAGCGGATAGCTTGAAAGATGCTGATCGCGGTGGTATACATTGGTTTTCCAAAATTCTGACTTTTTACCCCTCTTTTTGGGTCCCGAAGCTGGAAACCCTAATCTAACTTGCATGCATATCAAATGACCTCTGTTTGTCCTCATTTATGTTGCATTGCGATCAGTTTGTGATTTTGAAGTGCTGGGAGGCAGCTGTCGGAATGAATTTGCTAAAAATAGTAAGTTCCTGAATAAGTGATTATCTCCATTTGCATGTCACATCACTGCGTAGCTCTCGAAAAACCCATAAAGAATATGCAGACATGCAAAGAAAACCCTGACATGCAAACCCTAAAAATAGCCTCCAAAGGCTGAACTCTGAAATTCATTATCTCACTTTGCATGTTATACCATCGTGAAGGTCTCAGAAAACCCATAAGGAATCCTCAAACATGCACTGAAAAACTTCGCATATAAACCCTAAAATTCGCTCCTGAAGCTGAACTGCTAAAATAGTAAGTTGTCTGTTTCAACTCAAACTTTGCCAGTGAGCAGCTTGATGATACTTTGCTAGGAGCCTGCTGGAAGCATGCTGACATCAGCGTTAGCCTCAGATTTCAATTTATTCACTTCGTTTGACTCCAGATTGACCAGAGAAATACAAACCCTAATTCTCAGACTTGGCCAAATTTCATAATTAAGCTCACAGGCGGGCACAAACCCGGAAAGGCAGACAACAGAAGAGAGAGACAGAGAGAGAGAGAGACAAAACCAAAGCCAAAAGACGAGGAACGAAGCAAAAGTGGGGTCCCCATCTTGAATGAGGCGATGTGTGAAAAAGGTCCACAGCTTATGATCTCCCATCTAGTTATAAATAAAGAGGTGGCGCTCTTAAAGCCTATTCATAAACCCCATCCTCTAAGTGAACGTCGAGGAATTTGGTAAAGCAAAGTGTATCCAAATCCGCAATCTCCGGCTTCGACCAATCTGGAAGTGGGAGTGGTGTATCCCTCACTGTCTCATAATCTGGATGAAGAACGTTCATATCCTCGTCTACCTGGTCCGGCACTGGAACAATCTCGCACTCCCTAATCATGCTCAAAGGTAATCTTGAAAACATCCTTCTTCTTACCTCAGCTTCATCCAATGCACTAGCCCAGAAATCTTCAATATTTGCCTTATGTCTGAACTCCTCTGACAGTATCCATTTGATATTCCTGTGAGGATCATAATGCTGTCTGCTAGTGTGATAAGAGAGGTGGAAAAATTGAAGCTCGTTTTCAGCTTCCTTGGCTGCCTACAGTGAAGGGCAAACTTCATCCGAATTTCCCATGATGATCGGGAAGTCAAGTCCTTTCTTTTTCTTCTTTTGAATCTTATCATAGGCAATATGTTGCCTAGATATTTCTAACATCAACATTTTGTTTGTGGGGTATCTGAGCAATCTGTATGGATATGATGAAAACCCCTGCAGCCTGATGTAAGTAAACTTCGAAAATTGGATAAACCAACATCCGTACCTCTCAATCAGCTCCTGTGCTTCTTTTGATATTCTATGATGAGTCCTCTGTTGAAGCATCCTCGTGATATGCATTGTGAAGGCATCATTGACCCTTTTGTAGTGAGACGTGCTTGTCAAGTGCAACTGTCGACAAGCCTCATGTATCTTAAATTGGTGAGAGCCACACCCAATAGGCTCCTTCTATGATAATCCTTTGTACTTTGTCATATGAGCCAACATGTAGATGATGTATGAGCCCATGTAAAATGTCTTCGTTCTCCTCAAACTCTGGAGTTGTTCATGCAAATTATCACTGATCATCACTGCCCAGTCAATATGCTCCTTGCCTTCATCACCGCCCAGTCAATATGCTCCTTGCCTTCCAGCACAAGGTTGATGTAGTAAAACATCCAAGGCTCAAAGATGAACACCTGGGGACACCCTCCAACTCTGCTGAGCATCATAATCAAATCACAATATTCCTGCTTTAAGTCCTCTGAAATTATCTGCTTTGGCAGCTTCGTACGAGTTGGCTTAGGCTTTCCTAGCTTGGGCACATTTCACTAGGGGAGGTGGAGTTTCAATTGCCTTAGCCATTTTTCAACGTCCTCCATAGTGCTAGGTGACATGAGCGCATTTGAAGGCCCGTGCAGGATTTCCAACACTTAGCATATTTCTCCATGGCAAGGTGGGCACATTTGAGGGGCTAAGCAGGAACTTTAAGACTTAGAAAAAATTTCTTAACCTCCACCCCTATTCCAACATGGGCGCATCTAGGCTAGGCAGCAAGATTTTTTCTTACCTTAGGAAAATTTCTCAACTTCTTCCCTCCACCTTGGGCGCATTTGAGGTGTGGAGAGGGAATTTCTCCTGACTTAGTTGATTTTTTTAGCTCCTCTCAAGGCTGAGCGCATATGAGGGGTCCTGTAGGAATTTCCAAGACTTAGCCACTTTTCTAGCTTGCTCGCCCCTTGTTTACTATATTTAGTAAGCCTTTGGTTTTCACACTTCTGCAGCTTGAATTGATTTGAAATTTACACCATAGGATCCTCATGATCTAGTTGATCTGTTCACATTGCCATCTTGTGTCGACCTGCTATTTATAGCTTGTTTCTGGAGGTGATTTGCTATTTATAGTAACTGCTTGATTTCAGGACTTCTGCAACTCTGCTCGACGTGAAATTTACTCCATGGGGTCCTCATGGGTTGACTAACTTGTTCGCACTGGTGCTTCGCGCTGACTTGCTATTTATAGCCTGTTTGAGAAGTGACTTACTATAAATAGTAAGTGCTCAGATTGCCTTCAAATTTTACCAGTGGACTCCTTGAAAGATACTGATCACAGTGGGATATATCAGTTTTTGGAGATTTTGGCGTTTGACCCCTCATTTTAGGTCCCGAAGCTGGAAACCCTAATCTGACATGCATGTTGCTCAAATGACCTCCGTTTGACTCCGTTTTTGTTGCATGTCGTTGCGTTTGTGATACTGAAGTGTTGGGCAGCTGTCGGAGTGATCCTGCTAAAAATAGTAAGTGTCTAAAAAAGTGACCAATCAGCTACTGGATGTGTTTGCATGTCACACAGCCTGAGAGATCTCACAAAACCCAGCAAAATGGATTGAATGCGGGCACTGGCTAAAAATAGTAAGTTCCTAAAAAGTGATCAACTCTACCTGCATGTTACCTTGCTGCGCAGCTCTTGAAAAACCCATGATGAATATGCTGACATGCACTGAAAAATCCAACATGCCAACCCTAAAAATAGCCTCCGAAGTCAAGACTGTTGAAAGTTATCATCTCATCTTGCATGTTATATCATCACAAAGGTCTCGAAAAACCCAGAAAGGTCCTTCAGACATGCATTGAAAAAGCACACATGCAAGCCCTAAAAATGGCCTCTGAAGCCCAGACTGCTAAAAACAGCAAATTGTCAGATTCCGCTCAAAATTTGATGGCAAGTAGCTAAAGGTGCTTCGGACGCAGTGTCAAGCTCAGACTTTAATTCGCTCACTTAATTAGACTTCAAATTGGCCGGAAGATTCAAAACCCTAATTTCTCAGACTTAGCCAAATTTTCAATTTTAAGCCCAAAGACGAGCACATCCCCGGAAAGACCAGCAACAAAGAGAGAGACAACAGGAAAAACCAAAGCCAAAAGACTAGAAACGGAGAAAAAATTAGGGGGTCCCCATTTGAATGGGGTGATGAGTGAAAAGGTCACAACAAGTATCAACAATATTTAAGATAAACTCATTGGTAGTACTACCATCCAATGTTACAATGTTAGCTCAATTAAAAGTACACCAATATGTAATGAGCTATGCTGATATGTGTTTACAAAGGCACTTTTCAGTGGGATGCATAAGCAATATTGAAAGGAGTAAACATCCACTTATTCAATGGGAATTACAAAGGCACTTTCACTTTTCAGTAAGAAAACTTATACAATATTTGAAAGCATTAAAACAAGCTTTTTCCACTATCAAGTGGTGAGCAAATACAATAAGGCCACTTATTTGGTGGGGTAAGTATCAGCAATATTTAAGATAAACTCATTGGTAGTACTACCATCCAATGTTACAATGTTAGCTCAATTAAAAGTACGCCAATATGTAATGAGCTATGCTGATATGTGTTTACTCACTGGGTACTTACAACGCACTACAAGAGTAAACTAGGTAATTCACAGAACATAGGCAATTAAAGAACATTCATGGAAATACATTGCACATAACAAATTGCAGAGGGCCTTATGTGGGTGAGTTCTCCAGATGGCAGTTGTTAGTGTTTTCTCCTCCAATTCGTTGGCATATTCAAAGGTGATCATCTCCATGGGTTTCTGGGACCAACCTTACTATTTATAGTAAGGCACCTTGGTGAGCAGAGGAATCATTGGGCTACCTCCTGGTGCTGATGGAATTGATTAATGATGTTTATTGCTTGAGTTATGGTATTTAATTATTATTAAAGTGATACTTTAATAATAATTAATTAATTATAAAAGTAAACAATATTAAATGACTTATTGACCTTATTATAAAGGTTTATTTAATGTCATAAAGTCAAATTATAAAGTGACATTGATATGAGCGCCCAACTGAAGGATATTATAAAAGAAACAAAAGCAAATATTTTAATAAGCTTTAATGATTAAAATGCCTTGGAGGTCATGCCACTTTGGAGGTGATATAAAAGGCCACTCATAAAAGGAAATTCATTATTCATTGTTGATTCAACACTTATGAAATTTGTGAAGCTTTGGCTGTAAGGAGAAAACTAGGGTTTCTTCTTCAATTTGATCATGGAGAACGTCCATTCTCTCTGATTTGAGCAACCTACAGGTGTGAGATAGCATCCAAGGGTTGTTGTTTTAGGTGGCTTTGCTTATGAAGTCACATTGTGCTTATTTGGAGTGAAAATCTCAGAAGTTTACAAGGGTTTGAAGAGAAGATTTCCGATTATTGAAAGAACCGTCATTGGAGACACATATTTCAAGAAACATCAAAGAATATTGTGCAGATCAGAAGTTGCCAGGATTTATTAGTATGGCTGGTCATTAATTAGCATTTCATCACTGTTACATCACCTTCTTCAGACCTGGCCGTACCATTCTTTGAAGCCGTACTTCTGCTGGCTAGGGCGTGTGGATTCTAGAAGGGAAGCGATTGGGTTTTGGCTGCAACCCTTGGCTCATTCTTGGCGTTTCAATGAAGGATATCTTTCAACAATCATTCCACGATGGAGAAGACTATCATTTAAGCAAGGCGGGCATAAAGAGGGTTTTCCTAGCTGCTGCTATTAATTTTCAAAAATGCAATAATTGTGTATTCAGCTTCCGGGTATGAGATTCTTGTGAAAGTGTTGCAATGTTAAATCTGATTTGAATGCATATATAATATCTGCTACAATAGTTTGTCAAATTGCAATTTGTTCATACATATATCTTTCATATTTCCTAGCAAACTCTTCTTTGTAAATGCAAAACAAAACGAAACTTTGAAAACACAAGCAAACACCCAGTCAGTTTCAGTTAGTAGATATCTCACCAGGGGTGGGACATTTCAGTGGTATCATAGCGGTTTCTTGCCATCCTGTTGGGTGAGTCATTAAAATTCAGAACAAAGGAAAGATGGCTTTAGATAAATCCACGATTGAATTGATGCAGAACTTGTATGATCTGATGAGGGATCCGGAAATGCAACAGGGTCTTCTAAGGATGTTTACAAAATCTAAACAAAAGGATAAGAAAAAAGAATTACTTCAAAGTGATTTTCAGCCTACAGGTGATCATGGGAAAGGAGTTGCAGCAAGCAACGAGTTTGGTTCAAAGTGTGAGACACTACATGGGTCGACTCCTATTGATGAACATATTGGGAAAGATAATGAGGAGCTGGTGGAAGAAGGGTTCAAATCTGAAGTGGTTGATGATGAGAAAGCCTTATATCATGATGATGGTTTGGTAGAACCCCAGGATGACATTACCAACACTAATGGAGTTGTGATCAGCCATGAAAACAAATCAGATTGTGTGTTGCATGATGCTGATCTAAAATCAGAAAGTTCGGGTAAGATTGATAGGTCCCAGGATAGTTCTTCAGATGTATATGCTTCTATTCCGGAAGAGGAAATGAACAATGAGAATGTCAAATCAGCAGCCTCTAACATTTCATTTGAGCTATCCTATGAGGATCTTGAGACTAGTATTTTTGATGTGGGTGTGTGCAATGTTGATAGCACACATGATGATGTTTTCCAATCGGTTTATGATGGTGATTCAACATCATATCATAGTGTTGATTATAAATCAGAAATTTTGTGTGGAAAGGATGTCTCTGGGGTCTCATCATTTGTCAGGGCAATTGAAGGTGAGTGAAGGCATGATTGCTACAGCCATAGAACACTTTGATGTTGCTCAGCAGTTGTTGGCAAACTGTTGTTGGAAGACTCGAGAAACACATGAGCACTTTGATAGTGAACTTTCCCTTGCAGAGTTTCAGGCACTTGGAGATGCATTGTGGGTAATGAAAAACAATTACCTACAGCTATTATCAGACAGAGATCATTTTCTCATGTTTGATGGGATCTATTATGATGCACTAAAAGGGAAAGAAGAGGAGGTTGATGAGCTCACCTATGAGCTTGAGGTCACCATGGACTCTTTGAGGAGCACTCAATTGGCCCTTCAAGAGTCAGAGTCTCAGATTGATGAGCTTACCGTGGAGTTGAGTTTGGCGCGGTCTTCACCACCTATAGCTACAATTCAGCCATCTATGGCAGCCATTGGTGATGAGCATACATCCACGAATTGTGGTAATGTGCATGTTGAAGATGTGGTAACACCCATGGGATGAGTACATCGGATGAGTTTAGCAAGGAACAGTATGTGGCAACAGGTGTTCCTAATTATGAACCCATTTCAAGTGATGCAAAGAATGTTATTGATAGGTCTTGTGATGAAGCGGTGGATTCAGCAGAGAGTTGTGTGTTCAATCACAATGTTGTCCCATCTTCTTTACAAGAGGAATGCAGGGTATCATCTAGTGGGGAAATTGGTTTCCATGCTGATATATTTCCCTCTCCTGGAAGCAAATTAGAAATTTCATCCCATACAACTGATTGTGAACAACTTAATGAGTTACAGAGATGGAAGGATCAGCTAAAGGTCACTAAAGAGAAGGTTGACCAAACCTTCTCTCGTTTTGATTGCACACATAAGTTCATCGAGTACCTCCTTTGGTCAACAGAATTTGAGGAGAGACGGTATGGGGTCTCGACCAGAACTTCTATTCGAAGCTTGCGAGCTGTCAGGCACGCTTTGGAGGAAATAAAATCAGATTACCTCTAGTTGCTATCTGATAGAGACTTTGCTATTGGGTACGCAAACAGGACTTGCAAAGCATCTACCCAATTAGCCATTCAGGATCGGAGACGTGAGCCACCTCCTGATTCAGATGATGAGAGTGATGAAGAGTGTGTTCCCCATGACTATGCCAGTCAACCATTGACGGAAGTAGGTGCATTCTATCTTGACTGCATAGTAAGGAGTGCTCATCACTTCTCCTTTAGTCCGCACAAAGATGACTTGATGATGCGTAGGTGTGGGTTGGCTCGAGATTCATATTATCCATTGTGGGAGGAAGTGTTACCATCTCCAGAAAATGGAACTAGAGATTGCGGGTATCCGACTCTGTTATTTCCAGATGGTTGTTTCCGGGGTCTAAGATCAAATTTTCATCATGCAAATGCGTCCATGGCAGAGTTTGCAACTTCCATGTTTCAGAAAATTCCATTGGAGGCGTGGATATCGGGAAGTTGTGGTTTCAGTGAGCATGATGGCAAAATTTGCAACTTCCATGTTTCAGAAAATTCCATTGGAGGCGTGGCTACTGGGAAGTTGTGGTTTCAGTGAGCATGATGGCAGTGTTAGTTCAGCCCATAGTGATGGAGTTCCACTCCATCGGTTGGTAGGGGACGACTGCTTTATTAATGGGGACAAGATTTCCTTTCGTTATCCTTGGAGGGCAGCAGTTATTTGGGAGTTTGGAGGAGAGTTGTATCATCTCCTTAGCATTGGAGAGTGGCATAGGGTTGGTACTTTGGCACCCTATAATCCTGGTAGTTTGGTAAGCATCCCCATAGGTTGGATTTCCAGCCTAGAGGGTGCTGATCTGTTTTATATTAGAAACCCAAGAGGATTTGTTACACCGTTTTCGACACCTATGGGGGACACTCATCACTTCTACAAGAGATTGGCAGAGGATGGATGTGAGGCTATGTTGTGTTGGGATCTCAGTGGTGACAGGTTTGGCACATCAATGCGGTTGGATTCCAATGAGTTGCTTCACCACTCTCAGCATGGTGAAGATTATAACAATAGTGCAATGTAAGTCTGCGGGTGACGTGTATGGCAAACTTCCATTCTGGTTATGGGATCCAGGGATTCTTTTGTTTGGTAGATTGCTCTACATTGAGGTAGTTGTTCATAGACATGATGAGCATGGTTGGGCAATCTACAGGTTGGTTTGGGATCCTTCTTGTGCATCAAGATTCCAGATAGGGCTTACTGATGAGTTTCACAGTGTGTACATTCTGCAGAGTGCATACAGTTTCACCTTTGACCCACTTGTACATGATTTGATTTCGATGCACAAATCTTGTGCACATGAGTTGGACAGTTGGTATGATGTATTTCCTTGCGCAGATGAGAGAAGCAAACCATGCCAGTTTCCTGAATTGCTTCTTCCTAATGACCATACTTCTGAGACACATGATACAGGGATTGACCTTGGTTATTGTGTTTTATCAATTGTGCTTATGCTGGTGCTGCAGGAGTTAGTTGGAGATGTGAGGGACATTCCACAGTTCTTTCCTTGGGACGCAAGTGGAGTGGTGTTTTCTTCTCAGTTGAGATTGCTTGGGACAAGCAATTTCAGGAAGGGCAAACTATAATGTCACCTTTTTAGCGAGCATCAGAGTTTCGCGGATTAGCCTATCATTGGGTCCTTGTAGGCATCGCCCGAGGAGATTAGAGGGCTTTGCAAATTAGCCCATGATAATGGTGATTAGAGGGCCTTATGTGGGTGTTAATGAGTTCTTTGGATGGCAGTTGTTAGTGTTTTCTCCTCCAGTTCGTTGGCATATTTAGAGGTGATCATCTCCATGGGTTTTTGGCTCCATTTATGCATACTTACTATTTATAGTAAGTCAGTGGGACGTTGGGGGCCAACCTTACTATTTATAGTAAGGCACCTTGGTGAGCAGAGGAATCATTGGGCTACCTCCTGCGCTGGCAGAATTGATTAATGATGTTTATTGCTTGAGTTATGGTATTTAATTATTATTAAAGTGATACTTTAATAATAATTAATTAATTATAAAAGTGAACAATATTAAATGACTTATTGACTTTATTATAAAGGTTTATTTAATGTCATAAAGTCAAATTATAAAGTGACATTGATATGAGCGCCCAAGTGAAGGATATTATAAAAGAAACAAAAGCAAATATTTTAATAAGCTTTAATGATTAAAATGCCTTGGAGGTTGTGCCACTTTGGAGGTGATATAAAAGGCACTCAAAAAAGCAAATTCATTATTCATTGTTGATTCAACACTTATGAAATTTGTGAAGCTTTGGCTGTGAGGAGAAAACTAGGGTTTCTTCTTCAATTTGATCATGGAGAACGTCCATTCTCTCTGATTTGAGCAACCTACAGGTGTGAGATGGCATCCAAGGGTTGTTGTTTTAGGTGGCTTTGCTTCTGAAGTCACATTGTGCTTATTTGGAGTGAAAACCTCAGAAGTTTACAAGGGTTTGAAGAGCAGATTTCAGATTGTTGAAAGAACCATCATTGGAGACACATATTTCAAGAAACATCAAAGAATATTGTGCAGATCAGAAGTTACCAGGATTTATTATTATTGCCAGTCATTAATTAGCATTTCATCGCTGTCACATCACCTTCTTCAGACCTGGTCGTACCATTCTTTGAAGTCGTACTTCTGCTGGCTAGGGCGTGTGGATTCTAGAAGGGAAGCGATTGGGTTTTGGCTGCAACCCTTGGCTCATTCTTGGTGTTTCCGTGAAGGATATCTTTCAGCAATCATTCCACGGTGGAGAAGACTATCATTTAAGCAAGGCAGCCATAAAGAGGGTTTTCTTGGCTGCTGCTATTAATTTTCAGAAATGCAATAATTGTGTATTCAGCTTTCGGGTATGAGATTCTTGTGAAAGTGTTGTAATGTTAAATCTGATTTGAATACATATATAATATCTGCTACAGTAGTTTGTCAATTTGCAATTTGTTCATACATATATCTTTCATATTTCCTAGCAAATTCTTATTTGTAAATGCAAAACAAAATGAAACTTTGAAAACACATGCAAACACCCAGTCAGTTTCAGTTAGTAGATATCTCACCAGTGGTGGGACATTTCACATTCGTTGTCTTTATGATCACCCAGCAGTCCACACCACTTGCACAGTCTTCCTCCTGAACCTTGACCGTTCTAGCATTCCTTAGCGAAGTGGCCCCCTTCATTGAACTTCCGGTATTGTATCATGGGTCGACCTTTGTTGTCATATTGTATTCTACTTCTCGGACTTTTGTTGCTTCGGTAACCTCCAAGGGATGCATTGCTATTGTACTGGGGCTTCAGTGGTGTATTCAACGGGGTTGACTGTTCTCCTGTGAATAGCACTTACGTACTCCTTGTTTTTAGGTTGTATAGGCATTCCTTGATGGAATGTCCCATCACTTGGCAGATATCGCAAAATAGCTTTTCGGGCAGTTTGCCTTTATGTGACCTTCCCCCTTGCAATTTGTACACCACAGTTCTCCGGCTTCCCTCGTACTCTCCTTGTCAGCCTTCAAATTCTTTAATCATTCTCATCATGTCCTTCCTCAATGTTTGTACGGTCTCGGACTCACCGTCGTTGTTGTCGTCCATACTATCCTTGTCGTTCGTCTTCCTTTTCCCTCAGGAGGATGTTTTGTTTTCACTCTCTATATCCATCGCTTGATTGTACGCTTTGGCGTACAACAACGAAGGTACGACTTTCTTTTCGGCGGCAGGGCAACTTGTTGTGACCTTTTCACACATCGCCCCATCTAAAATGGGGACCCATAAATTTTTGCTCCGTTCTGGTCTTTTGGCTTTGGTTTTTGTCTTTCTCTCTCGTTCTGCTTCTTTTCCGCTGTCTGCTTTTTGGGGGACGTTCTCGTCAGCGAGCTTGAACGTAAGATTCGACCAAGTCTGAAATTAGGGTTTCACGTTTTTAGGTCACATTGAGGTCAAATTGAGTTGATTATTTAGCTTTTGAGCCTAGCAGAGTTATTACCATGTTTTCAGCAAGCATCCCCTGAATTTTCACTGAATTCTGCCACCTTTCTATTTTTAGTAAGTGTCAGTTTAGGGTTGATTTTCTTAAGGTTTTCACATTTTGGATAACTTCATTGCACTCCGAGCACTCCAAGGTCACTTTTGGCAAATTTTGAGCAAAAACGGACAACTTGCTATTTTTAGCAGTTCTGCCTTCGGAGGCAATTTTCAGGGCTTAAACGCAGAATCTTTCAACGCATGTCCGGAGATTCCTTGTGGGGTTTTCGAGACCTTCGCAGTGATGTGACATGCAAAATATGATGATGACTTTCAGCATTCGACCTTCGGAGGCCAATATCAGGGTTTGCATGCATACATTTTTCAAGCGCATGCGGCATTTTCTTTACGCGGGTTTCCAAGAGCTTCGCGACGATGTAGCATGCAAATGGAGCTGACCACTTTTCGGAAACTTACTATTTTTAGCCAGTGCGTGCATGTTGAAGATTTCTCTGGGTTTTTCTGGGTTTTTCAAGATTTCTCGGGCATTATGACATGCAAGATCATCCGACAGCCGGTTGATCACTTTTCAGGCCGCTTTCTATTTTTAGCAGGTATCACTTGGGCAGCAGCTCGACGCTTCAGAACTACAAGCTGATCATCATGCAACTGAAACGACGTCAAACGGAGCTCATCTGAGCGACATGCATAAATTAGGGTTTCGAGCTTCAGCGCTAAAAATGAGGAGTCAAAGGTCAGAATGTTCAAAACTGAAGTACCCACCATGATCAGCATCCTTTCGAGAGTATGTTGGCAAAATTTGAAGGCAATCAGAGAACCTGCTATTTTTAGTAAGGCATTTTGGGCAGGGGCTATAAATAGAAAGTTGGTCGGCATGCGGCATACGAGCAAGTTCACCACGAGGGCACAAGCAGTCCAAATTTCAAAGCAAGCAGACTAAAGAGATCTGAGAAGCAGGAGGCACTACTATAAATGGTAAGTCACTTGTGACTATAGTGGCCAGGAGTCAGCACGGGGAACTGTGGTCTGGTCCGAGCAGGTGATAGAGTCCGTGGCCTTGAATTCAAAGCAAGCGAGCTCACAGAGAATGAAGAATCGAGGTTGGGGATGGGATTTGGGACACTTGAGGTGGGGGTGGGGCGGGCAGATCCACTTGAAGCATCATCCGGTGTGATCACCATGTTTGGGGCATTCAACACGCCAAAGTTTAGAAGACTTTCACGAGCAGTTTCCTATTTTTAGCGAGGTTGCTAAAATAGCGAGCCTAACGAACTGTCAGTTCTTGTACTTACGAACCCGATTCGAAATTGAGCAAGGTGAAAATCAAGGCTTTTGGGGTCGGGATCAGTCTTGGTAGCGAAATTAAAGAACTTTCTATGAAATATGCTAACCAATTTTTTCGATGAAGTAACACAACATAACCAGCACTTAACCAACTTGATTAGCGTTAGCTCCAAATAGAAAACCAAACTTGAAAAGAACTCACACCAAGAATGCACACTCAATCCCAATGAAGGAAAGGTGTTGTCATATGGCGGAGCAACTAATGAACAATACTTGAATTGAAACAAACTCAACGTCAAGAATGTGCACTCAAGATCCCATTGAGGGCGAGGTGCTAACATATGACGGAGTGATTAATTGAAAACTGAAACAATAGGCGGATAACCAGCCATGAGAATTTCCACGCTACCACTTGAACAGTGGGGGGAAAACATTACAATACAAAACTAATTCATCCGCTGCGGCGGGCATCCACTTATGAATGGGAATTCGCCACTTTACAGTGGGTGACTAAAGAGAGATTAATTGTTCTTTCTCCACACTGGCGGTAAACCATCCAGGGGTTACAAATGTATGAAATTATAACAAGTAATTGCAGCAATAACAATGGTTGGATTAGTACTACTAAATCTCAACCTTACAATCAAGGAATCTGCAAATACAAGTATTACAATGATAGAGAATAATGCTAAGATGTAAATAATGAATGCTTTACAATGTTTATCCCTCAAATGATGAAGTAAAGGCCAAAAAACAGCAAATTAATGCAATCTGATATAAAAATCTGAGTTCTGGAAATTCTGATCAGCAAATAGAAAACACCATGAAATGCTCATAACTTCATCAATATACCTTCAAATTGACTGAAACCTTTTGCAAAGGCTCTCTAGGAGTATGGCGCCCAAGAACAAGTCATAAAACAGCATCAAATCCTCCACATTTATTTGGCACGAATCCCAATGTTCTCTAAGAAGGTACGGCCTGGCTGGAAGGGCGATTTTGCTCTTAAAAATCAGGTTCTTTGAATTTAGATCTCATCTTCTATGAGAAGGGTCGCCCAATATCAACAATCACATAGCACGAATGCCCAGAATGAAATAAAATTTACTCACAAAGCTGTATACAAAATTCACTTTCAGTTGTAGATGAACCAGCAACTCAAAAATGATAATAAACTCCAAAATTCTTCAACAATAGGCTCAATCTGCTAGTCTGGATGAGAAGCAGCAATAAAACCAATTAGGTGTTGTCTTTCAAACACAAAATTGATTGGAATCTAGGAGGTAAGCATCCCTCGAAGAAATAATCACAATGTCATTTCGACAGCATAACTTTAGCAATTAACAATGGATAATTAGCTCTTCAAACAGCAGCAATATATAAGCTTTAGTTGGCAAATGAAGCAACAAGAACTCTTCAAATTCCAAGAAGTTGAATCACTTCAACTTCCAAAAGGGACGCCACCTTTTCCTTTTACTTTTTGAAATAATAAAATATCATTCAAACTTGCTAGGCATCCATTTCATATTGCAACAATAAATCATTTATTAAATAATTAAATGCTCACTTGACCTTTGTATTCCCCTTCTTTTAAAACAACTTGGAAGTCATCAAGCCCACAAGTGGGGTACAACTTCAAGACATGAAAATTGACTAAGTATAAACTCAACTCATGAAGAAAACCAAACTCAAAGCCAAACTGAAACTGATGGATAACAAGATGACTTAAGTTGAACTGCTGATGATGCCACTACCAAAATTAGACTTACTAAAATTAGCCACTGCCAAAAATAGTAAGTTTACCTCAAAACCAACAAAAAGCAGAACTAAGCTGGAAGCAAGACTTAATGAAAGTACGACAAGTGAACCCACTTGCCAAAATTAGTATTTACTAAAAATGAAGTAAATACCTAGAAATGCACAAACCTCAAACAAGAAACCCTAATTTCACTTTTTGATCAACCCTACGGTTCCGGAAATAGGCTAAATCAAAAGAAGAGTGTATAGCCAAAATGGGGACATTACATTCTAAAAATAGAAAGTCAAGGCGAGCTAGGGTTGACCACGGAGAATCAACTTAAATCTGGCGGCAGGCGTAAAATTTGCTAAAATGGATAAAATTTCGAGTCCGGTAGTGAAACTCGCTTTCAAGAGGCGGAAAATTGACTAAGTCTGGAAAACTTGACGTAGCAGGGTTAAAGTGCGCCCAAGAAGGTTGGAATGATGGAAATTTTTCTAAGTGTCGGAAATGAACGGAGACCCTTGCAAATGCGCCCCTCTTGACAAAATTGAAAACTTGATTAGCAAAATGCGCCAAGGCACAAACTGGAAGTTGATGGTCTAATATGCGCCTAGGATGCAAAATGGAAGTTGACTATGTCAAGTGCGCCTAAGTAAATTGAAACCTCCATGTGCCAAATGCGTCTGGGTCAATGAAGGTGATAAAATGAAAATTTTCACTAAGGCATTTAAAATGAACGTAGCCATGCCCAAATGCGCCCTTACAAGTTGATTTGGCAAGAAAATGTTGAAATGTTGAAAATGGATGCTGGGTAGGCAAAATGCGCCTAAGTCATTAAAATAAAAGCAGGGGGTCTAATATGCGCCTGGGGTGTGCAAATTGAAAGAAGGCTATGCTATATGCGCCCCTCTTGACAAATGAAAGCTTAGCATGAAATGCGCCTCAAGCTAAAACTAAAAGTCGACCATGCCAAATGCGCCCAGGGCAAAACTCAACGCTCACCTAGCTATTTGCGCCCAAGGTAAAAATTGAAAACTAAAAGCACCATATATTATTTGCGCCTATGACAAAATGAAAGTGGCATGTGCTATATGCGCCCAAAGCAAAAACATAAAAAAAACGCCTAAGTCATGAAAATGGAAGCTTGATGGCTAAAATGCGCCCAGTGTCAAAAATGATAGTTGCTGGTCTCATATGCGCCATTGAAGATTTGAAAATGAAACTCGACATAGACCCATCCATTTGCGCCTGGCATTGAAAACGAAACCTTGGAGGGTGATTTGCGCCCAAGTTATTAAGACTGAAAGCTTTGCGTATGAAATGCGCCCCAAGTTGAATACGCCCAAATGTCAAGAGTGGAAGCTCCAGACACCATTTGCGCCTGGAGAAGTTAAAGGATCTTAAGTACTAACACTTGAATGCAGAGAACTTCATTTGCGCCCAGAGGAGGGAAGGACGGGATGAAAGCATGGCATGATATTTGCGCCTTACTCTAGATTGGAAGTGCCGAGGGTAAAATGCGCCTGAACATTCACATAGTTATTTGCGCCCAAGCTGAAGTTGAAATGGAGGTAGCACATGCTATATGCGCCTAGGCCAAGGCAAAACTTTTAAGAGGCGTGGGATTTAAAAGACTCATGATATTATAAAGTTTGAAAATTTCATCTAATGTTTAAAATGAAACCTCCTATATCCGCCTTGAGCCAGAAATATTAAATTTTTCTAAGTCAAAACTGAAACCTCAACATGCAAAATGCGCCCCAAGGAACAAGAAAATCTATCAAAGGCGTTTGAAACTTGAAGAAGATTACACCATATGCGCCCAAGTTTGAAGATTAAAGGCGTTCAAAATTAAAAAGGCGTTCAAAAGTCAAGCAATAATTTTTGAAATTATTAAAAGGCATCAAAAAGAAATAAATTAAAGGGGCGTTTAAATTTTTCAAAAGGCAAGAAATAAATTAAAAGGCGAGATCAAATGGAGATTAAATTTTAAATTTCAGACTTTGGAGGCGTTTAGATTTTCCCTCAGCACGATTAAATTGAAAGGCATTTGAAGGAAATTAAAATTTCTCTTAGCAAGACGGAGAAATTAATTTAATTAATTAATTTAATTATTTTCCTAAGTCTAATATTAAATTCCCCCTTCGATTTTGACCCATGCAATTTAAAAAAATTTCGGACGATTTAACAAGGGGAATTTGTTTTGGAAGTTAATTACGGACGGAAAATAAAATTATGCCTAGCCAGTTTCGGCAATTGATATCGAATTTTTAAATGCGTTGAAGAAATAAATTAAAACTGGCAATTAAATTAAAATTTTAATTAATTAAAAGTGCCATTTTAAAATACAGTCAAGATAACTTCAAATCGATGTAAAAATGATTTTCTCGAAATCACTGGAAATAACTGGCAGTCGGGAGGGAATTTTAAAATTTAAATCGAGGAAAGAATCTCCCCGAATAGCAAATTGTCATAATAACTGCCAGACGATGAGAATATTCCCTTTTAAATTTAGCAGGCGCGTCAGTCATGATGAAGGGAATAAAAGGCATCTGCTAAAATTAGCGCCAGCCTTTTGCTATAAAACTCTGAAGGTTTTCATTATTGTCTCACAAGATTCGAAGTTAAAATTCATGCTGGCAAACTGAGTTGTGAGATTTAATTCGAGAAGTTGCTGAAAGTTCGATTGTTGGAGTTGCTGAGATTCGAGGTTGCAAGTGGCGAAGTGCTTCGAAGTAAAAGGGTCTAGCATTTTTATTTCTTCACGTTGTCGAGGTATGTTTTCGAAGTTGCTGAAGCTTTTTATTTTGCTGAAAGTCGAAATGCTTTGAAGTTAAAAGTTAAAATGCTAAAATCATTTATTTATGCTGAGAGTTAAAATGCTGAGATTGTTTGAATGCGAAGTTGCTTGAGCTTTAATTTTTCGAAGTTGTTCGAAATTGCTGAGTTGCTGAATCGAGTTGGGTTTAAATCGTAATGCCTTCGAAGTTGCTGTTTTATAATTTTCGAAGTGCTGATTTTCGATTACTTTTTGAAGTTGCTGTTTTATAACTTTCGAAAAGCTGATTTTAATTTGTCGAAGCTTGCTGATCTTAACTTGTTCGCTTAAAAAACTCTCGGATTTATTCTCTTCGAAGTTGCTGATGTATAACTGTCGAAGAGTTGATTTCAAACTTGGTGATTTATAATTTATAAGCTTGCTGATTTTAAATTCGAAATTGCTAATTTTAAATATTGCTGAAACTTGACACGCTTTTTCGAAGTTGAAATTGATAGAGTAATTTTCTTGTGAGAAGTTGAGTATTTCTTTTGGCTGCAAGTTGCTGGAGGCTGAAGTTTTAAGAAGTCAAAGTTGGCTGCTAACGTACTAACTCGTATTTATTTTTGCAGCCAATTCCAACTGCCAGCCGCCTCACGTGGTTGTCGTTTTTAAAAGTTGATGGAGTAATATTCGCTTTTGTTTTGCAGATGGCTAACGCTGTTGGAACTAGCAAGGCTGGAGCTAAGGCTGCAAACAATGAAGCTGTTAAGGAGAACGCCTCCAGGCAGGCGATTATCAAGGGCCTAAAGAAGTCCTTCATCCCAGAGTCAAAGATCATCTCGAAGTATGGCAATTTGACGGACACCAACCTCGGGTCCTTCAACCTCGAGGCCTTCACATGCCGAATGTACGGGCAAGGTGGCAACCTTCCAACGGATGCATCACGGAATATTGTGAAAAGTGGGTTGTACAATGCAGCAGGCTTCCAACCGGCAGTCCGTTGTCCTGAGCTAATCCTCGAGTGCGCCAACTTCTACAATACTGAGGATCGAACTATCACCTCTCCCGATGGTTTGATCATGGCTAATTTCGCTCCAGATGCAATCGGCGAGGCGCTTGGAATCCTCGCCACGGACAACATGTTGTATAAGTCCAAGGCCAAGGCAGATAAGATGTACGCCACAACCTTCGAGAAGTGCATGAAAAGAATAAACACCTCATGGATGCGCAAGCCAAAGCAACCTGCTGCCAGGCTACCGAAACAAATAATCTCCGAGGAGCTGAAGCAAGAATATTGCGACATCATTATGTTGCTCAGCAGAGTCAATGGTAGCCCGCAGTCTTTCATATTCGAGCCATGGATGTTCTTTTACATCAGTGTGGTGCTCGAAGGGGACGAGCAAGTGAACTGGGCGAAGATGATAAGTGACAACATCGATGAGCAGTTCCGGAGCCTCAGAAGAACGAAGACATTTTATATGAGCTCATATGTCGTCTATATGTTGGCTCGAATGACCAAGTACAGAGGATTGGCGTACCAAGAGCCAATTGGCTGCGGCTACAATCAGTTTAAGATCCACCAGTCATGCAGACAGTTACATCTTACTCACACTGATGACTTTCAAAGAGTGAATGATGCCTTCACCATGTACATCACGAGAACCCTTCAGCAGAGGCTGCAGCAGAGGATATCCGAGGAGGCTCAGATGCTGATCGAGGAGTATGGGTGTTGGTTCGTCCAGTTCCCAAAATTTACCTATTTGAGGCTGCAAGGGTATGATTCCTATGTGTACAAACTACCTAGGTACCCTACCAACAGAATGATCCTACTCGAGTTGTCTAGGCAACTGGTGGCCTACGACAAGATTATAAGGCGAAAGAAGAAGGGAGGTCTGCATTTTCCCATTGTGTTGGGAAATTCACTCGAGGAATGCCCAAC
>VDFB02343933.1:0-66362 GCA_007258455.2 Sequoia sempervirens
GTTTTATTGGATCTATCCTTTTGAGGTCTTGACATGTTGGTCTTGCTAGCCTTGACCTTGAGGCTGGAATTGATTAAAATTGAGTTTAAGGCAAAATCCGGGTTTTCACCTAGGTCCGGGATTGTCCAACTCCGGCGGATTTTCTTGGGCCCTGGTTCTTTGTCTGTTTCTGGCTGGATTCTCCGAATCCGGGTTTTTATCCGATTCCGGGATTTTCCGGTTCAGACGGATTTTCCCGGATTGCACTAAAATCCCAAACTTCATCGTTTTCCTGGTTTCTGCATTTCCGCGAAATTTCTATCCATTCGGATTTCCGCGTATCTTGAGATTTTCCGAAATTCCGTTTTGGGCTCGGGTTTCCGGATTTGTCAGAAGTGTCTTGTCGCTCATTAATGACTGAGGTGCCTTTGCTCAGACGAGTATATGGGCGGATTTGGGGCATTTTAAACATCATTCTGACTTCATCCATTCACTTGCTGATTGCTCTGGCGATTAAGAGTTTCATTTGAGCTTTTAGGATTGATTTCAAGCGGCTTGTGTGTGGATTGCTGGGTGTCGGTATCTGGATTTGCGTTGCCTGGGCGTGTTCGTTTTGCAGTTGTTTCCTCGAGTTCGAGTTTCGTCTGCAATAATTCATGGTAGGTCGCCGATAGCCTTCTCATTTGTTTATGCAATGATTAAGTTCTCTGGGTTGACTTATGGTTATTTTGGGTCGGCTTTTGCTTGCTGGTAGTTTTGTATTTATAGAGCTAAGGTTCGACTTTGCCCTTCATCAATTTTATCATCCTCTCTGCGTGCGTCTTGTTTATCAATGGAGAGTTGGATGAGTTTTTGTAGCCTTGTCTGAATAGGGCTAGTCCCTAAGTGTGCCGTTTGCCGTATCCTGGGATGATTAGGGTTTCGGTTCATTTGCCCGAGTTTGCCAAGGTTCAGTAGGGTGATCGTAGTTCCATGGTTCTTGTTCAGCCCAACTTGCTCTCACCTTGAGGAGATCCTTGTGTCCATTGGTTAATCGCCCAAATGATAGTGGTTTCCCTTGAAATTTTAAAACTTGTCCGGACTCTCATGGCGGGGGTCTGGTTATCGAAATTAGGGCATCATCGTTCTGCTATAGGAATTCATCATTTGAGGGCATAGGAAACTTTGAAACCATTTGCATTCTCAATCTTGTTGGTTGGTGTCAATTTCGGGACTATTCAAATCCAGGTAGAAAGGTTTGCATCATCGTTCGGTCGCCAGTTCGCGTGTCATTATTCGTCGGGTTCCCGTGGTGTCCGCGGAATTTCTGCACACCCGGATTTTCCCGGTTTGGGCTTATTCCGCGGAGTGGAGTAATTTCCGAAACATTTGAAGCTGTCCGCGAAAATCCGTCCCATCCGGATTTTTCCGGTTTTCCTGTTTGGTTACACTTCTTCCTATTTTCCGAAGATAGGACTAATGGAGTGAATACTAATTGCCTATTTCTTGTTGCTAGTGAGTGAATTTCATGATAATCTAATGATTTTTGGGCTGTACTAACGATTTATGTGACTTATGATGACTTGGCAACAGGAATCCGTCTGGGTCGGATTTCTCCGAAATTCCGCCCCGACTGGATTTTCCCGGTTTGCATGATTTTCCCGGACTGCCTTATTTCTCCGGATCTTCAAGGATTAGCAGTTTGCGATGGATTTTAATTGCTTTATATGATTTTAGGCTAACCTTTGGATTGGAATATGCATGATAATTAAATACTAATGATGTCTTTTGTGAGTATAGGCTGAATCAAGCAAGGCTGCTGCCGGAAAATCTAAGGGTGGCACGGAGGGGTCATCCATTTCTGAGGTAGAGCGATTAAGATTGGATATTAAGAGTCAGCTTCCAGAAAGCAAGGTGTCTTCTGTGTGGGCCGAGGTGTCTGATACTAATGTGGGAGCTTGGAGGTATGAAGAGTTTAAGCAGAGAAGAGTTGAGAAGGATTTGTCGGCCTTAAGGAATGGAATGATGAAGTCCGGACTTGTGCATGTCGCTGGGTTCCCTCCGGCAATTCAATGTTATGAGCTGATTCTTGAGTGTGCTCGGCAGTACGATTTTGATACACAAAGGGTGGTCAGTACTAAGGGAAGGGTCTTGGCTAATTTCAGTCCTGTCTCCATTGCTCAACCCTTTGACATGCCTGACCTACCTTCAGTGTGTGTTTTGAACATAGACACGGCCAAAACATACTATGAGAATGAGCCAGTCAAGGCCCAACAGATAATCAATTCATGGTTAGAGAAACCAAAGTCCCACCATTCTAAATTGCCTAAGTAGTTGCACAGAGTTAGGTTCAGGTCGGATGTTTATGATGCCATAACATTTTTGAGCAGAGTAGCTGGTTTGAAGACTGCCAAGGTGCTAGAGAGCTGGATGGTCCACGTAATCACCAAGGTTGAGCAAGGAACCAACTATCACTGGGCAGGGCTTATTAGTGCTGAAATTGACAGACAGCTGAGGAATGTTCTGGAGACTAAGAGGTTCACTATGTCCTCTTATGTCATATATGTGTTAGCCAGATTCTACCCATACAAGGGTCTGAATCCACGAGGGACGCTTGGACAAGATATTATTTACGAGGTCTATCCGGAACTGCACCTAGGACATCGGAACTACAGAAGGGCCAATGATGCCTTCACGATGCATATCACCCGGATGCTACAAAATGCAGAGCATATGAGATTGTCAGATGGAGCCAAAGGGCTGATTAAGAATTATGGGGCTTGGTTTATCCAATTTCCCACTTTCACCTACATTCGGATTGATGGATGCCCGGTTGCTCCATACAGGTTGCCAAGATACCCCACCGATCACATTGTTTTGTTGGAGGTTGTGAGGCAGATTTGTGAGTTTGATGCCATTGTGAAGAAAGAAAAGCATAAGGCGAGCTTTGGTGAGGATTTCCCCTTAGGAATTAGTGTGGCGGAATTAGTATTGTCGCTTCCATCCGTCGGCACACCTTTGTAGGAGAATTGGCATATGGAACCTCGTTCACTCTAAAAGGATGAATTTTACGATATCGGAGAGCGCGAAGGCCACAAAGAATTACCGTATAAAAATGACCTAGAGGATTGTTAGGAAGCTAACATCAAGATGATCATGGACCAAAAAGAAGAAGATTACTCAGACTCCTATTGATCTGTCGGCAAATACAGTATCAAGAGTTGATCTAGGAGGACCAATTGGAAGATGATGGAGAGCACAGTGCTTGTGGGATCATGCCTATATGAAATTTTGCAGCGAAGGATGAATCAATTAGCGATATCGGTACAGGAATGAAGATAGTCACGGAGGACATTATCCATTATAGAACTAGCATTTGCATGGTTGAAACATAAGATTTGGGAGCTTGAAAGTGAGAAGGTGATTTGTACCTTCAATTTGAAGGGAGACCTCAATCCCATGTCTACTTCAGAGGAATCTGGGGAAGATGACCCTAAAGGGAAAACTGCAAGAAGCTCTCCTTTCAAGATAAAGATCAGAGGTCCCAAGGAAAGTGGGCCTGAATCAAAGAGGAAGCCAAAGGGAAAGAGGAGATGGCAGACTTTGAAGATTGGTACGTCCTCTGATGAGGAAGAGTTGGAAAAAGCAGAAGAGGGGGATGCTCCTCCACCACCGAAGAAGGCAAGAACAACAAGACTCTTGAAGAAGAAGGCTCAGGAGGTATCAAAGGATGAGCCCCCTATTGTGGATGTGGAGAGTTTAGGAGGAGAGAAAAAAAAAGTTTACATGAGGAGATCTAGGACTCCCTCTCCGAAGGACACTGTGCAAAAGATGGATCTTCCTCCAAAGTCACCAGTCGTGGAGCCATCCAAGGTTTCTTCTCCTCCACCAAGTGCACCTGAGCCAGAAATTCCAGAGGAGCATGAAACTAGCAGAGAGGCAGGGCCCTTCAAGGGAGGGACACTCTTTGGTGAGGCAGCAAAGAAGCGGAGGAAGAGGAAAGGCATACTTCTCCTTTGGTGCAATATGAAGATTCCCCGGAAAGTGACAGAAGCTGCTGATCACCCGAAAAGGAGGACACTCTTGCTAAGACCCCATCACCGGTGCAGCCAGAGGTCGAGCTTGAAGAAATTGATCAAGGTGAGCAGCTCCCTGAGAAAGAGGAGGATAAAATAATTGTGGAGGAAGAAGAGAAAATGACAGAACAACCGGAGGAGGTCAGAACAGAAGAAATTCGGGTAGAGCCTGCAGCCCCGGACTGGCTAGAAAAGGAGATTGCAAGAAAGAAGCAGGTGGTAGTTGGGGACACTCCCTTGGATTGGGATGAAATGTTGTCTAAGATTGGCAAAGGGAAGAAAAGGAAGGCAGCTAAGGTGGTTTCCAAGGTGGAAAGAGATGAGGCAAATAACAGGGTCATCCACATTGCCACTCCTACCATGGACAAGACAAGAGAAGAGGTCACAGGTCAAGACTACAATGTGCAAACTATCAACCTCGGACCGGCATCCATGGAGCAGGACATAGAAGAATATGAAGGGTCCAGTGTTGTGATCATTGGGAGGTTGAGAAAAGAGACCCAGACCAAGCATGAGCTGAGAAAGGAGAATGAAAGACTAAGGAAATGTTTGGAGGAAGTGATGAAACCTCTGCAATCTCTCCACCCTTCTTCTTCAGCTACTCTTGGCTTCCTACCTAAAGAAACTATTTCTGAGATTGAGAGAATGAAGGCCACTGCTCAAACTACGATGGATTGGCTAAAAGATGTGCAAGTAAGAGGGGATAATGCAATTAAGGACATCCTTTTAGTTGGGAAGGATGCAGTCTGAGCCAAGGAGCTGTTGGAGCATGTGTTATCTCAGGACAAGGAAGACATGGATCTCTTGCTGCAGAAATCAAGGGTTATCATGGGACATGGTAAAGAACAATTGGCTACAGATGGAATCCTTCCTTCTTCTAGATTAGATGAACCTTGGGAATGGTTCAAGGCTCTGCAGATTAGGTAGAAGGCCATGAAGAAGATTCAGAAATGAAAGAAATCAATTGATGGTGATCTTACTGCAGTGTCTGATGGATGCATTGCCTTCTTTGAGGTGATGACTAGAAGGAGAAAGATTGCCCCAAAATATCTGAGTCTTGAGCAGCTGAGGGAATGGTGGCATGAAGTTTATGCCCCAGATTCTGAGAGTGTTCTAACTACCCACCAGTTAGATGATGCAGCCACCTACTTGGCCATAATGGATAGATATCTGGCCAGCCAGGAGGATTGGGACAAGATTGTTGAACAGTCAAAAGATGAAATTGACTCCATTAAATGTCGGCTTAGGGTATTACCTTTTCCACCTGTCACCGAGCTGGATGGAGCGTTCTTGAGGGTCCAGGGATCATCAGTCCAGAGAAAGGATAAGGGAAGTGGCAGTTAATGCTTATTTTGAGATTTGTGCTTCCCTATTATCATAGGGCATGCATTGGACTAAGCTACATTGGGGACTGTGTCAAGGCTGACCTTGATGATAGATGACATTTAATGTGTGCCTTACTTTGATTTCCTTAGGCCGACTTGTTTTGGCAATTATATTTATCTTGTAAAAATGTTTGGCTGGGCCGACATATCTTGAGATTTGCTATAAAAGGGCATTCTTGCCTCATTGTAAGGAGTCAGCTAGAAAGTAATAGAGATAAGTAAGAGCAGAAAGAGCTAGAATATTTTGTAGTAGGAGTAGTATTCTATTTCTTGAAGCAAATAGTGTATCAGAATAGTGGAATTGTTGCAACAGTTCGATGATCTAATACAATTGAAGGCATTGTGGTTTTCCTGGTGAAATCTCTTGTGTTATTTCATTTCGCATGGTTCCTGTTGTTCTATCTTTTGAATTGCTTGAGGATTTAGGGCTTAACATTTAGAATTAAATTAGTTTTAGTTTGGTGAATGATGTTTATGATTTCATATTTGGAATGTTTGTAGCAATCTCTGGTCTATACTCCCAGTAACTATCTGATTGTAGTAGGCTGGTAAAGTCAACCTGGACCATACATTTAAATGTGCTTAAGTTCGATTGTAGATGAATGTCTATGAATTGAAAATCTACATACCTCAGAAGATTGCACTGTTCTTGTGATACTGCATTGTGGGTTAAGCAGGAATTGGTTGTTTGAGATTGGTCCATTCCAGAAATCTATCATTTGCATTACTCATCCTAGGAATAGTTTAGATTTTATCATATTCTTGCACCCTTATCTTTTGCTATTTCTTTATCATTTGGTTAGATTTAGGAATTGGAGATCATCATATTGCAAAAATCTGATAAATTGGAAAGACACAGTTTGCTTGTAGTAAGGTCCCTTTGTGATTACCAGCATTTTCACATATTATCTGAGTTGTTTATGCATTGTCATGACCTGACACCCGAGAGACCTTGGGGTGATTTTCAGTGATTTTATTGTTGAAAATAACCTTTCAAGAGAGATAGAATATTGCATTCTGTCTAAGTTGTTGCTTTGTAGAAAACACCATCAACAGATTGGCACTAGAAGGAGGGCCTGAATGAGCACACTAGATCGTTTCTTGAACGCCATCTCTCTAGAGAGATATAGGAGAAATACCAGATCTATCACAGGAGAGGAAGATTTACAGGAATTACAGTTCCACGCTAGGTCAAGAAGGACTCGAGAAAGGGAAGAATCATCATCACCCATCCCTTCACCAGCTTCTTCCACATCTTCACATCCTGCGGTCGCGGCTATACCCATCCCTGAGGTGGTTCCCGTTCAACAGCCCCAACGTGTCATTAATAACCAACCACAACCACCACCCCCACTTTTACTAATGGCTTTCCTAGCTAATAATCCATCACCCTTGTTCTTCTAGGCTTACAATGTAATGCCCAAAAACCTTGAGCATTTCTGTTAAAAATTTCATGTTAATGACCCAAATAGAACTACAGAAGAACACATAAAGATCTTCCAAACGTGTCTCAAAGATAAAGGGGTTGTCCATGAGGATGTTGCCTGTAGGTTGTTCCCTTATTCACTAGGAGAAGAGGCTTTTTACTGGTACAATCACCTCCCTTCTGGCTCAATTCTAAACTGGAATGATCTTGAAACTGCCTTTTTACAAAAATTCAGAATACCCATCAGTGCTAATGAGTTGTATTTACAATTCATTAGGGTCAAACGAGAGATCAATGAGCCCATATTCAGTTTCAATAATAGGTTTCACCGCGCATACACCAAACTTCAAGATCCTTATGTTTTGGATGACAATACGGCCCTAGGAATCTATTACGAAGCTCTAGATAGCTTGACAGCAACCTTCCTGAAATGGAGACCCAATCCTCCAGGTACCCTAGCTGATGCTTATACAGAAGCTGTTAAGCTTAGCACATATCTGAGGCAACATATAACTGGGTCGTTGCCTTCTTTAGGACCAGTTGCACATCCTAATCAGGTTCAAGCAGTGAATCAGGCACTCACCAACCATACTCCAATCATGAATCCAGTACCTCAATTACCCTTGGTGCCACATCCTGGTTTTCCCATGAGTCAGGTCTCTCCTATGATGAATTTTCCCCAACAGCAGGTTAATCAACCTATGTATCAGTCACAGCCAAATAGTTTTCCTACTTATCTGCAAAATTCTGAGGTACTGCATCAGTCTATGGGATCTGCTACAACACCTATTCCTCCTCAGAGTAACCCAAGCCAGCCTCCTTATCGAGATCCAAATAGGGAGAGGATTGATGAAATGGCTGAACAGATAAAGAAGTTGAATTTGGAGGTGACCTACCTAAGGAATCAAAATAGTCAACTGCAGGCTGCCCAGAAGAGTATGCAATCCAATCAGAATAGGGAGTTTTCACCAGGACAGCATAATGAGAGAGGATTCCACAATGACAGAGGATACAATCAGGATAGGGGTTACAACAATGACAGAGACTATAATAATGATAGGAAACAAAATTTTGATAGAGGTCAAGGTAGTGGATCTGGATTTGATAAGAGGCAATCACAAGGGCAGAGTAAAATTTGGAATACGGGACCTAATAATGGAGGAGTCCCCATCCCATTGGATCAACCAGCTAATCAGGTTGTTAATCAATCTGCAAATCAGCCAATCGGTCAAGATAAGCCTCCTAGTGGCGTATATCTGGCTGAAGCAGCCTTATCAGGATGGTGCAGGCTCCATAAGACGAGTCAGCATTTAGAATTAGAATGTCCAAAGTTCCAAACTGCTGCTTCTATTTTTCAATATGAGGTAGAGAATAATGCAAATGGGCAGGAAATTGTTCCCTCTAGTCCTTATGATTCTCCTGTACTGGTTTTGAACCATGCCCCTTTTCCAACCAGCAAGGAAAATGTACCAGAGGAACCTGATTCTCAGGAGGGGAAACAGACCAAATATGTAATGGGGATGGAGTTTCTCAACTATTCAATGAATAAACAATGAATGATAATGGCCCCCTTGATCAGGAGGAGGCATATGTTGAAGAAGTACAGATGTTCCAGAGGCAAGGTCTGAGGGATATGCCCCATAGACGTCCACAGGCTGGAGGACCTTTCACCACTTCCATTCCTCCCAACAACTTCAATACTCCCCCAGATCCTAATGTTATCAATAATCCATTTTATCCACATGTTTCTAAGCAGTATCTTTCCAAGGAAAGACAAGCTCAAACTAACTCACAAAAGGAAAAGGTTGTTCAAACAAGCAAGGATAAGGTGGAGGAACCTTCTAAGGACGTCTCCACCGATATGAGCGAGGAGCAGATGGCCACATATGTTGCTGAGGAGTTCAAGAAATTAAAGGTAAATCTTTCAGCATTTGAGTTATTAAGGTTTCCTCCCATTAGAAAGGTTGTTTTGGGTACCTATGATGCACATTCAATATCTTTGGATAAGCCTTCTGGAGAGAATATCAACCAGACTTCCAGTTCTCAGCCTGTGAGCACACAAAATCAGGCCCAAAATTAGACTAACACGCCCCCTAGAGATAAAGGAAAAGAAAAGGATAAGACTCAAGTAGCTCAAGTTGATACTCAACCCACTTTGTTTCAAGGAAAGACAGAAACTCCACCATTTCTGATTTCTATCTGTATATTCGGTAAGAATCTGCATAATTGCTTATTAGATTCTGGTGCTTCCACCAATGTGATGCCCTTTGGAGTGTGTAGAGCTCTAGGAATTACACCTGCTGATTCTCAGAAGAAGGTGACTCAGTTGGATAGAACTGAAGTAAATGTGGTAGGAGAACTAAACATGATTCACATGCAGATAGCTTCAGATCCAAGAATACAACAGGTTATCAACATTCAGGTGGTTGATATTCCTGATGCATACGGTTTGATCCTGGGATGATATTTTACTAAGGCTTTGAATGGTTATGTGTCTACTGATCATTCTCATATGTGGCTTCCATGGAAAGGAGTGCCCAATCAGATCAGAATTGAGAGGGAGCCAAGAATGAAATACATGATCACAGAATACCAAAAGACTTCAACAGAAGTTCTGATATCAGAAGTTGGAATGGGAAATTACATATTATCAACTCAGTATAAGGAGTCAGACTCAGAGGAGGTATTGATGCTACATACGATGCCCATTGATGATGAAATAGAACTCAGCCCTGCTACTGTTTTAACAGAATCAGTTGAGGAAGAAAAGGAACCTGAAGATAACCAGATCAATCTATTGGACAGATTTCAGGAATTCATCACGTAGTGTGTTGACAATCAGGTTCACTTTGGAAGAAGGACAAGCTTTGAAGAATTACTCTTACCTAATTGGTGTAGAGTTCATAATGCTTCTCATTCAGAGTTGGAGTGTTGATTATGCCAAACAGTAGTAGAACAAGTACATAAATGCATGAATCCAACCCTGGTAGTTCAAACAGATATACAAGATCCTCAAAAAGAGTGCCAAGAAAAGAAGTTCGTGTCATCTAAAAAGCCACCCAGCAATATTAAGCCAAAGGACGTGGTGAAGAAGATTGTAGCTACTGAGTGTTGGACACTTAGGTTTGATGGATCCAAGTCCAAGCATGGAGCTAGGGCAGGGTTTGAGTTGATTAGTCCAAAAGGTAAGAATTTTTTTGTGGCCCATAGACTCCAATTTCATTGCACCAATAATGTAGCAGAATATGAGGCATTGATACATGGACTTCTCATGGCACTTAAGAAAAAGGTCAAGATTCTGCAAGTTTTCAGAGATTATGAGTTAGTAGTTAAACAGGTGAGAAAGCAATATTCATGCCACGATAGGAGAATGACTAATTATAGGCATAGAGTGTGGGACCTCATTGAGGGATTTGACGCTTTCAACATCCAACTGATCCCACGGTAGAAGAATCAAACTGCTGATTCCCTGGCTCAAGCAGCAAGTACTCTGCAGCCTCTATCACTATCGGGATTAAAGAAATTCACTGTTGAATTGACTCATGTGCCATCAGTCCCAGACAATGTTACTAACTTCCAGGTGTTCGAAGATGATAAACATATCCTAAATTTTATCACAAATACAGATGTTTTTGCTTCCCAAATCATCGATGAGACAGAGCTCCAGGAAGCAGAATTAGATTTGGAAGGTGTGATAAACCTGAAATCAAATACTATTCCAAGGGGAATGGTACAGTTTGAAATAATTTTTGATATGGATAGGATCAAGGATCAGGAACAAGAATCAAAGAAGGAGTCTATCAGTGGACAGTGCGATACTCGCAATTTAAGAACTGAGGACAATGTTAAGAACATTTTCATTGGAAAGGTATGTACTCCAGAAGAAATACAAGGGATAATCAAAGCGTTACACAGCTTCCCTGATATAGTAGCCTGGAGTTATGAGGACTTGAAAACTTATGATACATCAATCATAACTCATACTATCCCTTTGAAGCCAAATGCCAAGCCCTTTAGGCAGAGACAAAGACCAATTAATGCGTTATTGGAACCAGTCATACAGAAAGAAGTTCAGAAACTATTATCTGCCAGAATCATATTTCCTGTCAGACATTCAACATGGGTGGCAAACCTGGTTCCAGTGAGGAAAAAGAATGGAGAAATTAGGCTCTGTGTCGATTTCAAGAATTTGAACAGATCATCAGAAAAAGATAACTATCCAGTTCCTTCATTAGATGAAGTGCTTCAAGTGGTCAATGGATCTCAGATGATGTCCTTTCTGGACAGTTATTCGGGGTACAATCAAGTAATGGTCTAGTATGAGGACAGACACAAGACTGCTTTCACAACTAAGTGGGGTACCTTTGCCTACAGGAGGATGCCATTTGGACTCATTAATGCAGGGGCCACATTTCAAAGGGCTATGGATATTGCTTTTAAGGATATCATAGGCAAATGCACCATTATTTATATGGATGATCTGACTGTGTTCTCAAAGAACAGAGGGGATCACATCTCAGACCTGCACAAAGTGTTTCAAAGGTGCAGGGAGTTTGGCATATCTTTGAATCCTAAAAAGTGTATTTTCGGAGTAACAGAGGGAAAGCTACTGGGACATGTCATATCAAAAAAGGGAATTGCTATTGATCCAGAGAGAGTGGAGGCCATACTGAAGATTCAGCTGCCTGCTAGCAAAAAGGAGATGAAGTCTTTCTTTGGTAAGATCAACTTTGTCAGAAAATTCATTACTGGATTTGCTGAAATTGTGAAACCATTAAATGCAATGTTGAAACAAGATGCTACGATCGAATAGACTACAGAAGCGAAGGAAGCCTTTGTAGAAATTAAAAGAGCCATTGTTGATGCTCCAATCTTGGTAAGTCCTAACTATAGCAAGCCCTTCTACATCTATTCCTTTGCTTCAGATCATTCGTGTGCTGGGATGTTAACTCAAAAGTCTGATGAGGGAAATGAGCATCTTATTGCTTTTATGAGTGCACCATTAAAAGATGTTGAGTTGAAATATCCAAGTGTGGAAAAGCAGGCGTATTGCCTGGTCAGAGCAGTAAAGAAATTCAGGCATTATATCCTCATAAATAAGGTATATGCAATTGTCCCTAATTCTACAGTTAAATTACTTCTGATGCAAAATGAATTAGGTGAACGCAAAGCTAAATGGGTGACCATGCTACAAGAGTATGACATTGAGATCCAGCCCATGAAGTTGGTAAGAGGGCAAGGACTCACTCAGACTATGGCTGAGATAGGCCCTGAATTGTCTGTTCAGAATTATAATATTGAAGAAGTTTCTCCAAATGGTTGGTATGATGACCTAGTGTATTATCTATTGAATCAACGACCTCCAGGTCATCTGAATGCAGTCCAAAGATGAGCTCTACGTTTAAAGAGTGATGGTTTCATGTTGAAAGGAGTTGTTCTGTATAAGAAAAATCATGAAGGCATTTATTTGAGGTGCCTTGGGAAACAGGAAGCTGAAAAAGTGATGAATGAATTTCACAAGAAATATGGTACTGGTCATGGCTCTGCAATTGCTACAGCAAACCAGATCTTGAGGGCAGGTTACTACTGGCCCACACTGTTCAAAGATGTTCACCATCATGTACGGACCTGTCACATTTGCCAGACTGCAGCAACGAAGGAAAGGTATGCAGCGCTTCCACTCCAACCGGTCACTGAGGTAAGACCTTTTGCTCAGTGGGGTATGGATTTCATAGGCTCTATCAACCCACCATCTTCTGTAGGACATAGGTACATTCTCACTATTACTGATTATTTCACAAGATGGACTGAGGCTTTTGCTTGCAGGCAGTGTACATCTGATGTAGTGATTGATTTCTTAGAATCTGCTATTCTTAATCGTTTTGGATGCCCTATTGCTATTGTCTGTGATAATGGTCCTGCTTTTGCATCTTTGAAATTTTCAAATTGGGCCTTTGATCATGGCATTATTGTGAAGTTTGCGTCCAATTACTATCCTCAGGGTAATGGCTTAGCAGAATCCTCTAATAAGAACCTATTGACTGTTATCCGTAAGCTGTTAGAGAGGAACCCAAAAGACTGGCATACCCAGCTTCAGTTTTCCCTTTGGGCAGATCGTACCAGACTTAAGTCATCCATTGGAACATCTCCTTATCACTTAGTGTATGGTCTGGAGCCAGTATTTCCCATTCAACTCAAGATCCCAACTTTGCAGTTTATAAATCAGTTTTATGATGAAGGGGACAGAAGGGAGGCTAGGTTGACAGAACTACTGCATCTTGAGGAGAAACAAGACAATGCCCTTGAGAATTTTTCCAAACATTAGGGGGTAGTTAAGAGATGGTTTGATAGGAGGGCTAAAGTCAAGGCCTTTAGGATTTCTGACCTGGTTCTTTACTGGGATAAACCTCATGATCAGAAAGAGAACCATGGGAAGTTTGATAAACTCTGGCTTGGCCCATATTAGATTGCTGAAACACTTGGAGATAATGCCTTCCGTCTGAGGACTCTCACGGGAGAGGATATCCCACTGCCTGTCAATGGGCAGTATTTGAAACATTATTTCTAGTCCTGAACTATTTTCAACTCTCCGCTCTGTACATAGTTAGTTTAGGTTGCTTTGCTTGTTTTGTTGGTTAGAGTAGGTTTCCCTTTTGGTTTGCTTGTTTTGTTTTGGTTAGAGTAGGTTTGCTTTCGTTTGTTTGTTTTGGTTTGCGTTGCTCTTGCTCTTGGTTCTTTCTTTTTTTGGGATCTTTGGGTGCATCTGGATGGCAATGGTGACAAAGTAGGTTTGATGTTCTTGGTATTTCCCTTACAAACTTTAGTCATCCTTCCAGGACACCATGGTACGAACCCTTTCTCCAATGTCACATATCCTTATGCTGAGGCAAAGGGTTTCTAGTCAATTTGGATAGGAATATATTGGGGTCTCATACTTTTAACTATTAAATGTACCTGAAATTGCATAAGGTCCTTATGAAGTTTGAACAGGTGAAAAATAATTTTTCTGTTCTAGTGCCACTGTGGTTCTCAGCCCTGAGTGTGGACTTCACTGTTCACAGGTTGAATGAAATGGGTGAAAAAGAAAAGATATATCAAAAGAAAAGAAAAAAAATATTGAAAATCAAAAGGTTTGAATTCAACTGATCAGGAGGATCTGAATATCCCTACCGGGGCTATAGACGCCTGGCTGGCAGTAGAGCTATATTCAGGAGGATCACAGCAATAACCTCGTCGGGGCTATGGATGCCTGACTGGTAGCGAGGCTCTGTCCAGGTTACTTTTAGAGTATGAATCTTTACATAGCTTGTTCATACCAAGTCTGGTCCTTGTTGTAATTAAGGGAAGGTAATAAATGCATATGCACACACTTGGACCTTGGTATAGGAAAATTTGAATGACTAGGAGCTTCTTTGTTTAAACATGGGGGTGGTGGCTGGATATTTGAGTTGAAACCATGAGTTCTGGGTTCTTGATTCCAATTTGTCATCGAAATACTCAGGAGTATTTCCCCAGCAGAGTCGCCATTTGTTGTGCAATTTTTTGCACACACGCCCCACTTGGAGTAGGGACCCTCTTTTCTGATGTCTTTTGACCTTTGGTTTTATTGGACTTATCCTTTTGAGGTCTTGACATGTCGGTCTTGCTAGCTTTGACCTTGCCTTGAGGCTGAAATTGATTAAAATTGAGTTTAAAGCAAAATCCAGGTTTTCACCTAGGTCCAAGATTTTCCAACTCCGGCGGATTTTCCCGGGCCCTGGTTCTTTGTCTATTTCTGGCTGGATTCTCCGAATCCAGGTTTTTATCCGACTCCGGGATTTTCCGGTTTGGAAGGATTTTCTCGTACTTTGCCAAAATCCTGAACTTCGTCATTTCCTCGGTTTCTACATTTCCGCGAAATCTGTGTTTCCGCGTGTCTTGGGATTTTCCGAAAATCCATCCCATCCAGATTTTTTCAAATTTGTCAGAAGTGTCTTGTCGCTCATTAATGACTGAGGTGCCTTTGCTCAGATGAGTATATGGGTGGATTTAGGGCATTTTAAACATCATTCTGACTTCATCCATTCACTTGTTGATTGCTCTGGCAATTAAGAGTTTCATTTGAGCTTTTAGGATTGATTTTGAGCGGCTTGTGTGTGGATTGTTGGGTGTCGTTATCTGGATTTGCGTTGCCTGGGCGTGTTCATTTTGCAGTTGTTTCCTTGAGTTCGAGTTTCGTCTGCAATAATTCATGGTAGGTTGCCGATAGCCTTCTCATTTGTTTATGCAATGATTAAGTTCTCTGGGTTGATTTATGGTTATTTTGGGTCGGCCTTTGCTTGCTGGTAGTTTTGTATTTATAGAGCTAGGGTTCGACTTTGCCCTTCATCAATTTTATCATCCTCTTTGCGTGCGTCTTGTTTATCAATGGAGAGTTGGGTGAGTTCTCATAGCCTTGTCTGAATAGGGCTAGTCCCTAAGTGTGTCGTTTGCCATATCCTGGGATGATTAGGGTTTTGATTCATTTGCCCGAATTTGCCAAGGTTCAGCAGGCTGATCGTAGTTCAATGGTTCTTGTTCAGCCCAGCCTGCTCTCACCTTGAGGAGATCCTTGTGTCCATTGGTTAATCGCCCAAATGATAGTGGTTTCCCTTGAAATTTTAAAACTTGTCCGGACTCTCATGGCAGGGGTCTGGTTATCGAAATTAGGGCATCATCGTTCTGCTATAGGAATTCATCATTTGAGGGCATAGGAAACTTTGAAACCATTTCCATTCTCAATCTTGTTGGTTGGTGTCAATTTCGGGACTATTCGAATCCAGGTAGTAAGGTTTGCATCATCGTTCGGTCGCCAGTTCGCGTGTCATTATTCATCGGGTTCCCGTGGTGTTCGCGGAATTTCTGCACACCCGAATTTTCCCGGTTTGGGCTTATTCTGCGGAGTGGAGTAATTTCTGAAACATTTGAAGCTGTCCGCGAAAATCCGTCCCATCCGGATTTTTTCGGTTTTCCTATTTGGTTACACTTCTTCCGATTTTCCGAAGATAGGACTAATGGAGTGAATGCTAATTGCCTATTTCTTGTTGCTAGTGAGTGAATTTCATGATAATCTAATGATTTTTGGGCTGTACTAACGATTTATGTGACTTATGATGACTTGGCAATAGGAATTCGTCTGGGTCGGATTTCTCTGAAATTCCGCCCCGACTGGATTTTCCCGGTTTACATGATTTTCTCAGACTGCCTTATTTCTCTGGATCTTCAAGGATTAGCAGTTTGCGATGGATTTTAGTCACTTTATATGATTTTAGGCTAACCTTGGGATTGGAATATGCATGATAATTAAATACTAATGATGTCTTTTGTGAGTGCAGGCCGAATCAAGCAAGGCTGCTGCCAGAAAATCTAAGAGTGGCACGTAGGGGTCATCCATTTCTGAGGCAGAGCGATTAAGATTGGATATTAAGAGTCAGCTTTCAGAAAGCAAGGTGTCTTCTGTGTGGGCCAAGGTGTCTGATACTAATGTGGGAGCTTGGAGGTATGAAGAGTTTAAGCAGAGAACAGCTGAGAAGGATTTGTCGGCCTTAAGGAATGGAATGATGAAGTCCGGACTTGTGCATGTGGCTGGGTTCCCTCCAGCAATTCAATGTTATGAGCTGATTCTTGAGTGTGCTCGGTAGTATGATTTTGATACACAAAGGGTGGTCAGTACTGAGGGAAGGGTTTTGGCTAATTTCAGTCCTGTCTCCATTGCACAAGCCTTTGACATGCCTGAACATGCCTAACTTGCCTTTAGTGTGTGCTTTGAACATAGACACGGCCAAAACATGCTATGAGAATGAGCCAGTCAAGGCCCAACAGATAATCAATTCATGGTTAGAGAAACCAAAGTCCCACCATTCTAAATTGCCTAAGCAGTTGCACAGAGTTAGGTTCAGGTCAGATGTTTATGATGCCATAACATTTTTTAGCAGAGTAGCTGGTTTGAAGACTTTCGGGGTGCTGGAGAGCTAGATGGTCCATGTAATCACCAAGGTTGAGCAAGGAATCAACTATCACTGGGCAGGGCTTATTAGTGCTGAAATTGACAAACAGCTGAGGAATGTTCTGGAGACTAAGAGGTTCACTATGTCCTCTTATGTCATATATGTGTTAGCCAGATTCTACCCATACAAGGGTCTAAATCCACAAGGGACGCTTGGACAAGATATTATCTACGAGGTCTATCCAGAACTGCACCTAGGACACTGGAACTACAGAAGGGCCAATGATGCCTTCACGATGCATATCACCCGGATGCTACAAAATGTAGAGCATATGAGATTGTCAGATGGAGCCAAAGGGCTGATTAAGAATTATGGGGCTTGGTTTATCCAATTTCCCACCTTCACCTACATTAGGGTTGATGGATGCCCAGTTGCTCCATACAAGTTGCCAAGATACCCCACCAATCACATTGTTTTGTTGGAGGTTGTGAGGCAGATTTGTGAGCTCGATGCCATTGTGAAGAAAGAAAAGCATAAGACGGGCTTTGGTGGGGATTTTCCCCTTGGAATTGGTGTGGCAGAGGTGTGTCCTTCCATCCAGTCGGCACACACTGCAGGAGAAGAATTGGCAGCGTATGGTTTCTCCTTCCACTCCAAAAGGATGAATTTTGATATCACAGGAGAGGCACAGAAGAAGGCCACAAGGGAGTACCGGCATAAAAATGACCTAGAGGATTATTGGGCCAACATCAAAGATGATAACGAGGCCAGAAAGAAGAGGTACTCCAGTCTCCCTATTGATGCAATCCGACAATACAATGTCAAGTTGATCCCGGACCAATTGGAAGATGATGGAAACCTGGTGCAGGATCATGCCTATGAGGCTGTAAAGGATAGATCAATTGGCGATATCAGCTGGAATGAAGATGAGGTCACGGAGCTGGAGGACCTGATGGCCTCCGTTATGAAATTTATTGCTGCATGGTTGAAACATAAGATTTGGGAGCTTGAAAGTGAGAAGGTGATTTGTACCTTCAATTTGATGGGAGACCTCAATCCCATGTCTACTTTAGAGGAATCCATGGAAGATGACCCCAAAGGGAAAACTGCAAGAAGCTCTCCTTTCAAGATAAAGATCAGAGGTCCCAAGGAAAGTGGGCCTGAACCAAAGAGGAAGCCAAAGGGAAAGAGGAGATGGCAGACTTTGAAGATTGGTACATCCTCTGATGAGGAAGAGTTGGAAAAAGCAGAAGAGGGGGATGCTCCTCCACCACCGAAGAAGGCAAGAACAACAAGACTCTTGAAGAAGAAGGCTCGGGAGGTATCAAAGGATGAGCCCCCTATTGTGGATGTGGATAGTTCAGGAGGAGAGAAAACAAAAGTTTACATGAGGAGATCTAGGACTCCCTCTCCAAAGGACACTGTGCAAAAGATGGATCTTCCTCCAAAGTCACCAGTCGTGGAGCCATCCAAGGTTTCTTCTCCTCCACCAAGCGCACCTGAGCCAAAAATTCCAGAGGAGCATGAAACTAGCGGAGAGGCAGGGCCCTTCAAGGGAGGGACACTCTTTGGTGAGGCAGCAAAGCTAGAAGCGGAGGAAGAGGAAAGGCATACTTCTCCTTTGGTGCAATATGAAGATTCCCCCAAAAGTGACAGAAGTCGTGGATCACCCGAAAAGGAGGACACTCTTGCTAAGACCCCATCACCGGTGCAGCCAGAGGTCGAGCTTGAAGAAATTGATCAAGGTGAGCAGCTCCCTGAGAAAGAGGAGGATAAAATAACTGTGGGGGAAGAAGAGAAAATGACAGAACAGCCAGAGGAGGTCAGAACAGAAGAAATCTGGGTAGAGCCTGCAGCCCCAGACTGGCTAGAAAATGAGATTGCAAGAAAGAAGCAGGTGGTAGTTGAGGACACTCCCTTGGATTGGGATGAAATGCTGTCTAAGATTGGCAAAGGGAAGAAAAGGAAGGCAGCTAAGGTGGTGTCCAAGGTGGAAAGAGATGAGGCAAATAACAGGGTCATCCACATTGCCACTCCTGCCACGGACAAGACAAGAGAAGAGGTCACAGGTCAAGACTACAATGTGCAAACTATCAACCTCGGACCGGCATCCATGGAGCAGGACATAGAGGAATATGAAGGGTCCAGTGTTGTGATCATTGGGAGGTTGACAAAAGAGACCCAGACCAAGCATGAGCTGAGAAAGGAGAATGAAAGACTAAGGAAATGTTTGGAGGAAGTGATGAAAACTCTGCAATCTCTCCACCCTTCTTCAGCTACTCCTGGCTTCCTACCTAAAGAAACTATTTCTGAGATTGAGAGAATGAAGGCCACTGCTCAAACTACGATGGATTGGCTAAAAGATGTGCAAGTAAGAGGGGATAATGCAATTAAGGACATCCTTTTAGTTGGGAAGGATGCAGTCCGAGCCAAGGAGCTGTTGGAGCATGTGTTGTCTCAGGACAAGGAAGACATGGATCTCTTGCTGCAGAAATCAAGGGTTATCATGGGACATGGTAAAGAGCAATTGGCTATGGATGGAATCCTTCCTTCTTCCAGATTAGATGAACCTTGGGAATGGTTCGAGGCTCTGCAGATTAGGCAGAAGGCCATGAAGAAGATTCAGAAATGAAAGAAATCAATTGATGGTGATCTTACTGTAGTGTGTGATGGATGCATTGCCTTCTTTGAGCTGATGACTAGAAGGAGAAAGAATGCCCCAAAATATCTGAGTCTTGAGCAGCTGAGGGAATGGTGGCATGAAGTTTATGCCCCGGATTCTGAGAGTGTTCTAACTGCCCACCAATTAGATGATGCAGCCACCTACTTGGCAGTAATGGATAGATATCTGGCCAGCTAGGAGGATTGGGACAAGATTGTTGAACAGTCAAAAGATGAAATTGACTCCATTAAATGTCGGCTTAGGGTATTACCTTTGCCACCTGTCACCGAGCTGGATGGAGCGTTCTTGAGGGTCCAGGGATCATCAGTCCAGAGAAAGGATAAGGGAAGTGGTAGTTAATGCCTGTTTTGAGATTTGTGCTTCCCTATTATCATAGGGCATGCATTGGATCGAGCTACATTGGGGACTGTGTCAAGGCCAACCTTGATGATAGATGACATTTAATGTGTGCCTTACTTTGATTTCCTTAGGCCGACTTGTTTTGGCAATTATATTTATCTTGTAAAAATGTTTGGCTGGGCCGACATATCTTGAGATTTGCTATAAAAGGGCATTCTTGCCTCATTGTAAGGAGTCAGCTAGAAAGTAATAGAGATAAGTAAGAGCAGAAAGAGCTAGAATATTTTGTAGTAGGAGTAGTATTTTATTTCTTGAAGCAAATACTGTATCAGAATAGTGGAATTGTTGCAACAGTTTGATGATCTAATACAATTGAAGGCATTGTGGTTTTCCTGGTGAAATCTCTTGTGTTATTTCATTTCGCATGGTTCCTGTTGTTCTATCTTTTGAATTGCTTGAGGATTTAGGGTTTAACATTCAGAATTAAATTAGTTTTAGTTTGGTGAATGATGTTTATGATTTCATATTTGGAATGTTTGTAGCAATCTCTGGTCTATACTCCCAATAACTATCTGATTGTAGTAGGCTGGTAAAGTCAACCTGGACCATACATTTAAATGTGCTTAAGTTCGGTTGTAGATGAATGTCTATGATTTGAAAATCTACATACCTCAGAAGATTGCACTGTTCTTGTGATACTGCATTGTGGGTTAAGCAGGAATTGGTTGTTTGAGATTGGTCCATTCCAGAAATCTATCATTTGCATTACTCATCCTAGGAATAGTTTAGATTTTATCATATTCTTGCACCCTTATCTTTTGCTATTTCTTTATCATTTGGTTAGATTTAGGAATTGGAGATCATCATATTGCAAAAATCTGATAAATTGGAAAGACATAGTTTGCTTGTAGTAAGGTCCCTTTGTGATTACCAGCATTTTCACATATTATCTGAGTTGTTTATGCATTGTCATGACCTGACACCCAAGAGACCTTGGGGTGATTTTCAGTGATTTTATTGTTGAAAATAAACTTTCAAGAGAGATAGAATATTGCATTTTGTCTGAGTTGTTGTGCAGAAAACACCATCAACAGAAAGGAAGAGAGTTCCACAAACAAGCTCTCTCATAGAGATTCCAAAAAAAAGTTCAAGCTCATGCATAGCGTCCAAGAAGAATAGATCACAAGAATGTAAGAGAAAATCATAAACAAGTATGTACAGGCCACGGACTTAATGGCCTTTCTTGCTCTTCGAATGAAGTGAAAAAGCCACAGTAGTTTTAAAACCAAGCTTACCCAGTGAAAGATCCGACTATCTGAAGACAAAGGTGAAGATTCTCAAGTACACGAGCTACAGACTGAGCTCAATCATGGCAGTGCTATCCTTTCATGCAGAGACCAGGGTCTTCAAAATGATGATTGCAAAAATGAATTGATTTTTAGGGTTTTACTTCTTTTGTCTCATGCCCTAATTCGAGAAAAGTCAAACATTATGATTGCCTTTGAATTTTCCCATTTGACAATAGCATGTGGAGAAATTCGAATTTAGGTTTGTTTTTGCATTATGAATACTAGAATCTGAAGTTTAATATTTGAAGGGGTCAAACTCTAATATGCCTAGGTCAAGCTTTGAAGAATGATGGTGTATTTTCCTAAGACCTATGGTTTCCTTATTTAAATTTTGGCAATGTAAGGGGTTGTGAACTTAGAGAAACTTATGATTAATGATGCCTTGGTGAGGAGTAGATAAGTGAAGATATTTTTTATTTTAATTGATTTTGTGAGAAATCAATAAGAATTGCAAGGTAATCTCATCCATGACTTAGGGTTTTGTCTTTTAATTGATTTTGAGGAAATCAGTTAGAGTATTGAGAGAGAAATATTGCCTAATATGTATTATGATTTTTGAAGAAAAATCAAGCATTGTATTGGTGGAATAAGGTTGTATTTGTTTTTTTGCAAAATATTTAGCAATCTTTAATTGCAAAAAATAAAACAAATTGTAAAGTATGCAAATCTTGTAAAGCAGGATCATAAAGCAATCCTTATAAATTGTTTTATGATTTCTTGCTATTTTTAGCAAATTGGTATTGACTTTTCCTCTTGGTCGGATTTGAGTTTCATCTTGGAGAGATAAGGGGTTTTTTTGGATTTTAAAGTAGATTTAGCCTATTTTTAGAGGCTTTTCAGTATGATCATAAAAACAGTGTGCTTTTTCTGCTTTTATGCAGTCTTTTGGGATAGTTTTGAGGCTTTTTTCCTTGAGCTTCTTTGTGAGCTTGGATTAGGGTTTCTTAAGAGATATATTTTGAATAGACTTGGTCTTCTTTCTTCCTTCCCAGTTCAGAATACAGTTTCTTTCTCTTAGCATTCTTGAGCTTGTAAACTCAGTTCTACTCAGTTCAAACAGACATTCTTTTAGTTTCAATAAAGCAACAGAGTTCTTTTCATTTTCTGGTCTCAATCTGTTTGTGTTTTCAAGTTTAAAGCCTTAAATGTCCTGCTTTTATGAGTTTTTTATGCACAGAATTTCATGTTTTCAAGTTGTATGATGTATTCAATTCCTTTGAATCTTCATACAAATTATTGATGAAATCATGTACCAATGAGATTGTGAGAACTATTGTAATAGAGAAATTGTTGTGAGTGGTAAAATCTAGATTTTTTTCAGAAATAACAAGTTAATCACCAATTAGTTTTAAGTTTTGATTTCATTCCATCCTTCTAACTCTTTCCTTCAAAAAATATTTAGAATAGGATCAATCATTCAGAGAACTAGGTCACTCTGGAGATTCCTTCTTCGTTGAGATCACCCACATCTAAAGAAGGTTTCCATGTTTCAGTAGATTATTGAATCTTGCATTCAGTAGGGTGCAAATCTTATTGACAACAGAACCTACTAGTAATCTCTTGTTCATTGATCTAATATCCCAATGTAGGGATCCACACTATCCTTGGTTCTACTGCTTCCATGAAGAACTCATCTATTGATACCATGAATGTGATATCATTTTGATACTTCTCTACCATTTTCTTAGGAATTATGTCCCTTTCATGCATCCTCTTTTAAAAAACTACAAAAAAAACAACAAGAGCATCATCTTGCACCTCTGCATCACCAAGATTTCTCAAAAAGTATACAATTTGATGATCAATAGGTTTACCTTGCAACCATTCCACACTTTTAGTTTCAGGGAGTTCCTTTACGAAATAGAAAAGTAGACATACAACCAAGGTTCCATACTTGAATGGATAATTCCCCTTTGTTTTCTTCAATTTCTCCATTAACTATTGATTTAGCAATTCACAAAGATCATAGCCAACACATTTTTCCACCATTTCATATGCAACATTGATTGTAGTGGAAAATACAAAGTTTTCTCTATTTGTGAAGTAAATTTTGTAACCAATCAATATATTTGCATACTTCATAGCTGGATTTCTGATTTTGTTTACCATTAAACCTCTCTTTTCATATGTTGCACTTGTGAGGTCCATTACAACCTCATTCTTAATAGATTTTAGTATCAAAACAGGTTTAGTGGAGCATAAACCTGTAACCTCTCTAATCACATCCTTTGTAATCATCCTAGACATGTCAGTCCAGAAAAATTTATCATGAATTCCGATTAATGCAATCCTAACCCATTTGTAATCAAAGAAAAAAATTGGAAACCATTTTCATACATCAAGTTTTTTTGCAACTATTTTTTGGTATTATGGTTCTAGGGAAAAGTTGTCTCTAGTAATTTCTTTCACCCATACATCTCCTAGCTTAGTGTGATCATATTCCTCTATCTTTCCATGAATATAAATCTTTATGTCTTCTATAGATAAAACTCCATGTGGAACATGCAAAAATGCACCTAACAAGTCATCTTCTATGGATTTAGCAGGGTATTTCTTGAACTTAGGTTGTGCCTTCTCAGTAACCTCAATTACCATTGCAAAATGAGTTCAAACTACTTTCAAAAGAGTTCTCTGAGAAACTACGACAAAACTGAGATTTTAAATACCTTTTCTTTCACTTGTCAAACTAGGGTTTGAAAGCACCAAATCACAAATCACCTTGACTAGTCCAAATCCTTTCTTCGTTGCTCTACTCCTTCTCAAATGCTTGTTGTAAATGAATTTGGTTAAGTGAAATCACTTTTTAACCCTTATAATCTGACATAATTTTGCATTAAATGATTCAAACAATAAAGTTGACAAACCCTTCACTATGTGCACAATCACCTTCAAGTGCTCCACAGTCTTTTGCATTTCAACATTTTCTAGTAGAATTTTCTTCAAAATATCAAGCATATCAATCTACATCACATATCTTTGTGTTGAAGCATCAGCACCATTTTCTTTGGCAAGGGATAAAATATTTTCATTGAAGCTCCCCCTAAGACAAAGCTCTCAACTTAGTTTTGGAGGAAACATTTACGTCGAATGCTAGTACAAATTCATCCTTAACCTCGATCTCTTCCTTATTTCTCCAAATCTTATTAATATCCTTCTTTATCTCTACCAGATCAACCTTTTGTATTGGTTAATTCTTCTTTACCGGATTAAACTTCTTCATATTTTTGCTTCTGCAAAACTTAGAAATATGTCCAAGTCTATTGCAATTGTAGCATGTGATATTCTTTTGACCAATATTCCTTCCATTCATTCTAGATTTGCATTGATTAGCTTTATGTCCAAATCCATAGTATGTATAACAATAGCCTTTGAAAGATTGAACCATTCTACCATTGCTATAGCCTTTCATATTTTGACTTCTGCACTCATTAGCTCTATAAGCAACTTTCTTGAAAGTAAAGCATTGAGCAAAAAAAGATGGAATATTCTGACTCATTTTGCTTCTACAATCCATTGCCTTATGTCCAAATATATTTCTAGAATAATAGAAACCATTAAAATATGGGTACCTTTGTGCATTTTGTTGTCTAACCGGTGGTCTTCTAGCTTCATTCCCATGATTTTGCATCTACTTGAAATTGTTATTTTTATCTTCAACATCTAATGTCTAATCTGATTTTGAACTTTCACCCTTTTCAAATCCTAAACCTTCTTTATCTTTAGAGCCTTTCTAATTTTTAATCATTTCATCAAGATTTGTAGAACTCATTTTGAATTTTTCTTCATGACTCCTTGCTTTCTCTATATCTAATCTCAAATTCACAACTTCTTGTTCAAGCCTTATACATTCCTCAAATTTGTTTCACCATTACATTCAAAAATTCCTCAACTCTTTTCTTTTCTTCAACTTGCACCTTCAGACTGGTAATAGTTTCATTTGCTTGCTTCAATTTTTCATTGACTTCCTTATACCTTTCTATGAACTTCTTGATTTGATCTCTTAATTTACTGATGCCTTCATTTGTTTCAACATTTTCTTTCAGATCTCTATTTTCACCTTCAATTCTTTCAAGATCTTCAAGAGCAACTTTGAGTTCTCCATCTTTTTCAAGCATGCAATCTTTTTCTATAGATCCAACAATAGTAATCTCTTCTAGAGGAGTAGATAGCCTTCTAACAACCATGTGTTCAACCTCCAAGACCTTCCCCAAGTGGTTAAGCACCTTCTAGGGAACCAATCTCATATACCAATTGTTGAAAACCCAGAATAATAAGAGGTGGGGTGAATCAATATTCCTTTAAACCATTCAAACATTTAAGCATCAAATCCACATAGTATATTCAAATACAATAAATGAAAGAAAGCATGAAACAACATCACATAACACATGAACACCAAAATTTTTACGTGGAAAACCCAAAAATGAGAAAAACCACGGTGAGGATTAGCTCACAATGTATTATAACTGGTTATAGTATATTTACAGAAGTGCTCACTACTAGTGGACTCACTATCCACTAAGAGAAAAAGAGAGAAGAAATTTTGTGGCTCATAGCCTAGATTGAATTTTTATAATTGCATCTATCATATGCATGATATATAGTTCCAATGAAGCTCAATAAACTAACTTTACACACTTCATCATTTTCTAATCTAACACTTTGTTTTCCTCTATATTTGCATCACTCTAATATTCTTCTCAACATTCACAACTTAGATTTGTAATGTATTCGCTCAAATTGCATCATTCCCATCACTTGTATATATCTCATATGTCAAAACATTGAAAATCGTCTAGCTTATATATTCACTTCAAGCATAACATCAATTAGGTCAACCTAATTAGATGTATCATAAAAAATTTGCAATATATGACTTGTCGGCTGAAATCCTTCCATACATGCCTCACACCAAGATATTGGCATATTGTTGCCATTGATGTCAAAAGGGGATGTTTGAGTGATATCATTCCTAGGAGATTGGTGGTGTTTGGTTGACAGGATAAATTCAAATGAGTACAGTCATGGTGTTGCACAAATTTTATATTCCGACATTGACTGGTTATTGGCGGTGGTAGGTTGCTTAAGTGACAACTTAAGCCCTTGAGGTCATTAGGGTAACCAACCCTCCTTTCTTGTGTCTACCAAAAAATATTTGACAATAATAATACTTCCCAAGTCCTAAGATAAATATTTTTCCTTGGAAAGATCCTCGGTGATGGTTGAGGCTTGAAGATCCAACGGTTTTTCCAGGAGCTTGTTGCGAATATTGTAGATTCTCGTCTAGGTTCCCTAGAATAGTGCAGTGGAAGCATGGTGGGGCCGAATAGAGAGATAGGCATCAAGAATGGCTAGTGACATGAAGTCAAATGGCATAAATTGAGTGGTCGATATGGAAATTCACACATCCATTGTGAATTGCACAGTGATGACAAGGTGGCAGATGACGATAATCTGCTTGTTCACTGAAGTTCTTGGTGGAATCGCATCTAGCTTCATGGCACTGTGGATTTATGATGTGTGTCTTAATGGTCCCACTCTAGATAAAGACTGATGACGGTCTTCAATGTTGATAGTTGTGTTTTAAAAGGATGTTTGGTAAATGTAAATCGATGGATCTTAGCATGAAAAGTAACCGATCAATGACTCAGGTTTAAATTGAGAATCCTTAAACAACTATGATAGTATGAACTAGGGTTTCAACTACAAATCGACTCTAGGATCGAATTCAATTGGCCCAACTGCTCTAGCTACCAGTGTCAATGATGATTAGTTGATCAAATTTGTGACACAAACATGTAGGTGGCAGAAAATCAGAAAAAAGATTTATCACAAAGAATATGAATTAAATGCATTTGAAATCCTAGCTGTTCAGTATGCTAGGAATAGAAAAATCTTTGATTTTGATAAGTGGATGTGTGGCTCGATGTTCTAGTGTTGTGCAGAAGAAGATAAGTATCAAACCCTAGCAGAGAAAAGATATGATGTGCAAATCATATCTTTTCTGTTGGCCCAACTGCTCTAGCTACCAGTGTCAATGATGATTAGTTGATCAAATTTGTGACACAAACATGTAGGTGGCAGAAAATCAGAAAAAAGATTTATCACAAAGAATATGAATTAAATGCATTTGAAATCCTAGCTGTTCAGTATGCTAGGAATAGAAAAATCTTTGATTTTGATAAGTGGATGTGTGGCTCGATGTTCTAGTGTTGTGCAGAAGAAGATAAGTATCAAACCCTAGCAGAGAAAAGATATGATGTGCAAATCTCAAGGCCGATGCTAAAGATAGGTGATGAACATAAAAAGGAAAGGCGGGAATTAAAAGGGTGAGAGCATGCTGCAAAGAAGTGTGTGGAAGAAGGGTGAAGCCACAATAGTGGTTTACAATTGAAGTGAGGAAAACTCACAAAAACAAATGCATGGAAAAAACTTGATTTTAGGGGTTCATACGAACCTATTGGTTCTGAACCCATTAAGGGTTCACTAGAACCTAGGTTCGGCGAACCCACAATCTTTCCAAAAAATCCAACAAAATCCCTTATAAAAGGGGGTTTGAATGAACCCTGGTTCAATGAACGAGGTTCACTCGAACCTTATTCCTCATCCCTGAGACACAAAAACCTTGAATTTTGGCACTTCGGAGCTCGGGTTGGGATGAAAATGGATGAATCTTCACAAACCCAACTGGAATCAGGTAGTCCTCAGAATGATCTATCCAATGAATATAATTTTAATATGTTTTGGTTTTATTATGTATTTGTTTTTTTAGTTTTATTAAACATAGGTTTTTCATCGAAAATGAAGGTCTCTATTCTGCACATGTGGAAAAATAGGATTATCAAAAAAAAATTGAAAAATATGAGTGCACCAGATAATGAAGTCCTTGGTCCAACAAAAAAATGAATTTCGATATACACAAAAAAAGTTATGCGTTATACGTCGCGCTATGTCTGAATTGTAATTGGTTTGACTTTGAAACTTGATTAAAGAAAAATATTCAATAAAAACTGTCTAACCAAGTGGAAGCACTAGATATCGAGTTCGAATCTAAATTCAAAAGAATTAGAATTTTATCCTTCATGGAAAAAAAGTTATGCGTTATACGGTGTGCATCACTTTTTAAAAATGTTATTTTTTGAAAAAAATCAGTTTTCGTGGGAGATGGAAAAAGAAGTGCAATTTTATTCCAAAAATTTTGAAAAAATTATTTTTAGAATCTACAGAGAAAATGTGATGAGACTCTAGTTTGCATCATCTTCAAATTCTTCACGGTTTAGCCGCTATAGGTGCCCAAATATGAATATTTAGTTAAAAATAATAATTTCAGTGTCCAGATTGGCCAAAAATTGTAAACCACTATTGTGGGATCACCCAGGAGTGTTGTATCTGAGCAAAAAGTGTCTTTTGAGGTAGACCGAGAAAGTGCAAGAGAAAAGAACCAGGAAGGATAGCAAAGAATTTGCTTAATTTTTGAAGGCGGGTAGAGAATGCACCAATATAAAAGGTGCAACAAGAATGTGTAGTGTATCTAGAATACACTAAAAGAAAAAGGGAAGAGTGAAGCAGCAACGACAGAAAGAAAAGGAACCCAAACAATCATTGAGAGTCTTAATCAGGGTTCACTTACAAGAGCAGAACAAAGGAGGTAAGCAGCATGAATTGAAATAGAATTTTGTTTCTTACTTAGCCATGATACCAATCTACATCCAAGAAAGAATACACCACCACTTGTACTTTTCCTATCATCCACACAACTAGCCCAATCTACATCTGTGTAAGCACTCAAAGTGAAATCAATATCCTTAGGATACCACAAGCCATAATCTAGAGTGCCCTTCAAATATTTGAATATCCTCTTCACTGTTGCAACATGTGACTTTCTAGGATCTTGAAATCTAGCCACAAGAAAAATTGCATGCATGATATCTAGTCTAGTAGTAGTTAGGTATAGCAGTCCACCAATCATAGATCTATACTTGCTCTGATCAGCCTTAGGGGATTCATCATCCTTAGTTTTCAACCAGTAACCATAGGAGTACATATTGGTTTGGAGTCTTTCATTCCAAACTTCTTCAACATTTCTATTGTGAAATGAATATTCCTTTATGTGTTTGATTGATTTATAGCCAAGGAAGAAATTAATCTCCCCAAACATATAAATTTCAAACTCTTTCTGCATCTCTTCTACAAACTTCCTATACATAGCTTCATTGCCTCCAAAAATTATGTCATCAACATACACAACCACTATCAAGATTTGATCTTTTTCAACTTTGAAGTAAAGATTACTATCTGTGGTTCCCTTATTAAATCCTTTTTATATCAAATATTTATCCAACCTTGCATACCAAGCTTTAGGAGCTTGCTTAAACCCATATAATGCCTTCTTCAATATGCAAACCATATTAGGCTTATCTAATAACTGAAATCCTTCTGGTTGTTCCATGAAAACTTCTTCTTCCAATTCTCCATTCAAGAAAGCAGACTTCACATCCATCTAATAGACTTTAAAGTCCTTATGTGTTGCAAATGCCAAAAACATCTTAATTTCTTCCATTTTGGCCACTGGAGCAAATGTCTCCTCAAATTCTATTCGTCCAACTTGTGCATAGCCCTTACACACAGGCCTTGCCTTGTTTCTTACCACTTATCCATTCACATTTAGCTTGTTTCTAAATACCCACTTAGTACCAATAATGTTTTTGTTTCAAGTCTAGGAACAAGTTCCCAAGTTTGATTCTTTTCAATTTGCATAAGTTCTACTATTTTGGTTCAACTTAAATAGAAAGTAAACATATATTTACCTATGTTTCAGAAGCTCTTCTCCTTGTCAACACACCTTTTCTTTTGTCTCCAATGATTTGTTCTTTGAAATGATTTCTCTACACATACTTAGGGGTCTTAGGGTTCTTTTCTAGAGCTTCTTCCTTTCCTTTCTGCACTTCTTCTCTGTAAGCAGGTTCATCTGACTCATATCTATCTATCACCACTTAATGACTAAGATCTTTATCAACCTTCACTTGCACTTTCAACAATCCTTCGTATCCTTTTGGTGTAACATTTGTAAGCTTTGCTTTTAGTAGAATATCCAAGGAAGATTCCTTCATTAGACCTGGCATCAAACTTTACTAAGTTTTCATTATCTCTTTTGATATAGAATTTTCTTCCAAACACTCTAAAGTACTTGATAGTAGGAATCCTTTTGTACCACAACTCATAGGGATTCTTTGTGTTGTTAGTTCTTTCTTGAACTCTGTTAAGTGTGTAAACAACAGTATGCATTGCTTCTCTCTAGTATACTTTTGGTAGGTTAGTTTCTTTCATCATAGTCCTTATAGCTTCTTTAGTAGTCATGTTTTTCCTTTCAGCCACTCCATTTTGCTGAGGATTCCTAGGGGCAGACAAGTGCCTTTTTTATGCCATGATTCTCACAAAACATGTTAAATTCATTGGATGTGAACTCTCCACCTATGTCAAACCTCAAACATTTGATCTTCAAATTCATCTCATTTTCAAACATAACTTTGAATGTTTTGAATCTATCTAGAGGTTCAATTTTTTCTCTAAGAAAAGTAACCCATATCATTGTAGAACAATCATCAATCAAAAGCATGAAATACATGTCACCTTGAATAATTCTCACTCTTGTATGACCACAAAGTTTTGTGTGTAACAATTCCAACAATCTGATAGAAGATTTTTCTTTTCCCTTGAAACTACTTCTAGTTTATTTTCCAAATTGATAATCTCTACAAACAACATTGATAGGCTTTGTAATCCTCAATAGATCTCTCTCTACTTGAACTGAACTGATTCTAACCAAGTTGTCAAAATTGATGTGACACATTCTCCTATGCCATAACCAGCTATCATTAATTTGAGTCATAAAACAATGACAATCAACACCCTTGAGTTGATAGATATTTCCATATGTCCTCTTTCCAGTAGCAATCATAGTTTCAAACCCTTTTTGATTTCACATCCATCATCCTGAAACATAAGATTATATCTTTTGCTACACATTTTTCCAACACTTGAGAGGTTATGCCTTAAACCTTTAACATAGTAAACATCTTCAATATTATGCTTGTCATCAAAACTAATTGAACCTATTCCACAAATCTTAGCACCTGAATCATCTCCAAATTTAACAAGTCCATCATATTTTTCAAGTTCAAAAAACTTACTCTTGTCTCCGGTCATATGATTTGAGCAACCACTATCAATAACCCAATATTTCTTATCCTATCTAACATGAAAAGAAGATACCAAAGTACCTCCAGTTTTGTCCTTTTTCTCCAAAACACTTTCCTTCACACAAATTTCAAAGTTAGAAAAACCAGATTCATCTTTTAAAGCCAAGAACAAACATTCATTATCATCAACATCTCCATAATCAGATTCATCATCAGAAATACCAACATCTTCTCTAACATAATAGCTTTTCTTGATCATTTTTCCTTTGTTTTCCTTGTTCTTATTGTTCACAATTCTATTTGGACATCTCAAAGCATAGTGACCTTTATTTCCACAACTGAAACATTTGAAAGGTAATTTACATTTGTACTTACCAGTTCCCTTTTTCATTCTTCTTACAAAGTTAGCTTCCACATCATCAAGATCATCTCCATCTGAATCTTCAAATTTTTTCAATTTTCTAGTCTTGAAAGTGTCTCCACTTTTGCACAATTTTTTGAACCAATTTTTCTTATTTCAAATGAAGATAGTGTGCCAAACAACTGATCTCTAGTGTAGGTATTAAAATTTGCAACTTCTCCAATAGCAAAAACCTTTTTACTATAAGAATCAGGGAGAGTTCTAAGAATTTTCTTTACCACTTTAGGTTCTTTGACTTGTACACCAAGACCTCTCATAGCACTTACCAGTTCATCAACCTTTTACATGTAACTTGTAATTGTTTTATCTTCAGACATTTGCAAAGTCCCAAATTGTGTCTTCAAATTCTGCAACTTAGCTTGTTTAACCTTATCATCTCCTTCATAAATACTTTCTATCTTATCCCAAAATTCTTTAGCAGTTTTTTAGACCCATGACTTTCACTAATTCAGTATTTGCAAGACTACTAAAAAGAACAAACCTTTCCTTACAATCTATTTCATAGGCCTTGATTTCATCACTTGTGCTCGGTCCATTTGTAGGTATGTTATATACAGTCTTCACTGCCTTAACAACATCAAATACAAGGTAAACCAGATAGCCTTCCATCTTCACTCTCCAAAATGCATAGTTTGTACCATCAAACATAGGGATCTCCTTCTTGCTCACCATCCCAAATCTACCTCAAGCGGTTAAGCTTTTCTCCAAGGAACCTTACTTTAATACCAATTTTTGAATGAGCAAGACAACTGAGAGGGGGGGTGAATCAAGTGTACCAAATTAAAACATCAAAATCCTCAACAATAATCAGATCCACAAGCATTCATTAAACCCTTAATTTGTTACAATGTTTAAACATGAAAAGTAGATAGTAGAAACTAAAACAACCAACACCATACACAAGAGAACACCAAATTTATGTGGAAAACCCTAGAAGGGAAAAACCACGGTGAGGATTAGCTCACAATATAGGGTGAAGCCACAATAGTGGTTTACAATTGAAGTGAGGAAGGAAAACTCACAAAAAATGAATGCATGGCAAAAAACTTGATTTTAGGGGTTCGTACAAACCTATTGGTTCGACCGAACCCATTAGGGGTTCGCTAGAACCTAGGTATAGGCGAACCATCTTAATAATTTCCCACCAAAAAATCCATCAAAACCCCTTATAGAAGGGGGGTTCGAATGAACCCTAGTTCGAGTGAACCCATAGGGGTTCGCTCGAACCCCCTTTATTCCTCATCCCCCCCCTTGAGACACAAAAAAACCCTGAATTTTGGCACTTTGGAGCTCGGGTTGAGGATGAAAATGGAGGAATCTTCACAAACCCAACTGAAATCAGGGAGTCCTCGAAATGAGCTATCCAACGAATATAATTTTAATATGTTTTGGTTTGATTATGTATTTGTTTTTTTAGTTTTATTAAACATAGGTTTTTCATCGAAAATGAAGGCCTTTGTTCTGCATATGTGGAAAAATATCAGATTATCAGAAGAAAAAAAATTGAAAAATATGAGTGCACAAGATATTGAAGTCCTTTATCCAACAACAAAAAAAGAATTGAATTTCGATATATACAAAAAAAGTTATGCGTTATACATTCTCACTATGTCTGAATTGTAATTGGTTTGACTTCGAAACTTGATTAAAGAAAAAATATTCAATAAAAAATATCTAAACAAGTGGGAAGCACTGAATGTCGATTCTACGAATCTAAATTCGAAATAATTAAATTTTATCCTTCATGGAAAACAAGTTATGTGTTATACGATTGTGCGCCACTTTTTAAAAATGCTATTTTTTAAAAAAACCAATTTTCATGGGAGATGGAAAAAGAAGTGCAATTTGATTCCAAATTTTGAAAAAAAAAAAAAAATCTACAAACAAAATGTGACGAGACTCTGTTGCATCATCTCCAAATTCTTCACCGGTTTAAGCTATAGGTGCCGAATGTGAAGATTTAGTTTAAAAAAAATAATTTCAATGTTTAGTTTGGCCAAAATTGTAAACCACTATTGTGGGATCACCTATAAGTAATTGCAAAACCATTACAAGGAGGCTCACTGCCAGAATAGGACACTTGTCCAAAAAAGGCTCACAACCCAGGCTCACTATCGAAATGGAAAGAGGAAAGAAGATAGAATGTTACATAGAGAACATGATCTCAATGCAATAGAGAATCCACCATAATAGCTTCAACAACACTTGCAATCTTCAAGAGATCAAGATACCTCAGCTCACTGCTTTCAGTAATCTTGTATTATAGCTCGCACTGTATTTTGTACTTCTGCACTTAATTTCACATCACAACACTTAATTCTATTCCACACCACATCTCGCATCAATTTATCTTGTATTTATACCACCCACAACTTGAAAAACATCTTCAAGTCAGCTACACACACCTTTACATTTTACAAATTCAAACTAGGTCGACACTAAGCATTCTCATGGTGGATAGGAATGAAAGTGGAGCAATACAAAACTTAATTGGGACCTAAATCAACACTCACATGCCACACTATGCCTTCATCAATACTTAAACATCTTCAAATGTAGTGTCAACACCAGGTCAATTGTTACCCGTGCAAACACCTTTAATCTTTTAATTGCACGCTTCCTCAAATCCAAGAATGACTTGCAAACTACACACCACACTTCATCACTATCTAGAATATTCCTCTATCATCGTAAAATCCATCAAACTCCTTCACAACAATTCACACCTTCAGAATGTACATGCCCAATACACTCAAACTATACTACCAAACACTACAAATCTAAAATCCATCTTCTAGAACACCAGACCATGAATCCTCTTGATGCAAGCAAGAGATCAACACCATTAGCATACCTTCAAAATTGCAAGATGTGGGGGCAACCCCGCTGGCCGAACAGTTGGCATGGTCGGGCTAAGGCTTTGGGTTCATCCCATGTAGGTCCAAGGTTTGATTCACGCCGGTCGGATTCACCTGGTGGCAGCTCAGTGCGGCCCTAGGCTGTCACCTCCAGTGGACTAGTCTCGCCTCGGCTCGACTCCTCCGTCCCCCAAAACCTAGCGCAAAAATTAAGACCAGGGCAAGGGTGTTGGAGCTCGCTGGGCTGAGTCGCGGGGATACCACTGGGCAACAAAAAAATAAAATTTGCAAGACGTGAAGAACAACTATGGAGAAACGCGGAGCAAAAAAAATTCCCCCTAACACCTCTATAAGCAATGCTATGAATCTAGTTCACATATTGGTGAACAAAATTTCTTTTGCACATCAATCTAGAAGCCCAAATTTTGGATAAAGAAATCTAAATGCCTCTAACCAACATATCCAAACCAAACAAGAAGATATTCAACCTAGAAGAAATGTGAAGCAAAACTAGAACATCTTTGCAAACCATAATACCTCTGCAACATCATGTTTCCTCATTTTATCAATTCCTCAATATCCTTGACATATTTATCACTACCACAATCATAAACAAAAGCTTATCAAAGTAACACCAATAACTTAACTGATGACAACATAATGCAACTAATCAAAGTGACAATCTCTCTCAACCACTGCACAACTATCACCAATGACAACACAAGCTTGTTGACATCAATGACAACACCTTCATACTTGCAACAAAATAAACATTTATTTGTGGTGCATCTAGAAGATGTGTTTAGCCATATTAAATATTTATTTGGGTCCACTTGTAAAGTTGTATGTAACATTAGGTTGATTGAGATGCTATCATAATGCAAAAACAAATATCTGAAATATGAATATCATGGTAAATAAATTCTTTGTAAAATGGTGTTTTATTGAGACAATAAAATAGATTGATCATTCTAAGTATTAGGCAGTCCAATTTCCCTTGCCTAGGTGGCCCGATCTCCCTTATTTAGTCATTTTGATCTCCTTTGTGAAGGAATCACAATATGCATTTGGAAAAGGGAATGAAGTTGTAGAGAGGTTGCATATTTGGATTGGAATAGAGGTTTTTTAGCAATTTCATTGGTGTCTCCTATTTGGTATTGTATTATATTGCAAGCTTGTGATGCCATTGTATTGCAAGCCTAGGGGTTGATTTGTATCTGTTTGAGTGTATATCCCCATTGTAGGCCATGGAAATCAACATTGTAGGTGCATCATTGAATCAACACAATGATGTCCAAGAAAGTGTCAAGTTAAAACCAACAAGAATGCATACTATTCATCAACCAAAAAGTGAAATTGTTGAGGTAGCCACCCAAAACCTTAGCTCCTTGGTCATATGGTGTGGTCACAACCAACCAAAGGGGGCTTAACTCCCTTCTATTTTCTCCTCTATTTTTTTCTCTCAAAATTTTGTGGTCATTTTTGAAAAAATATTTTCTATGTGCTAATTTTACAAAGGCTTAAAAAAAAATTGATGCTAGCAGCTACTATGAGACCCATGGTTTCTTGACTGCTATGTTGGAATTCTTTTGTATCTAATTTGACTAGCTTTAATACAAAAAAAGGCTTAAAAATTAAAAGCATTGTAACTTTTAATTAGTAGCTTGAAATTGAGTGTCATTTTTTTGCAAAAGTGCTTACTTTTTAGCTTGATTCATTGAGAATGATTTCACACGGTATTTTTATAAAGTACCATTTTTCATCCCAAATTGTTTAAAATCTATGCACTAAAACTATAAATTGCCACAATTCATGGGGGGGTCTAAAATTGAATCAAGGGGGGGTGTTTTTTGTGTTGCGTCTTGTATACTTCACACTTCTGTTTACATTTTCAATTTGAGGGAAGTAAATGAGAAAAATATAGGGAATTGTTTAGACACACACACACTCAACTTACAAAGTGTATTTCATATATCATTCTTGGGGAGATTATACGAGCATTTTTGTAATCATGAACTAAGATAAGTTTCTTTTTTGGGGGGTTCATCGTGTCTTTTTATATTTATTTTCATCATTATACTGTCAAGATAACTTCATAGAACTATTTATCTTAGAGACAAAGGATAAAGAATCATTATCTTGAGCAAGATCTAATGCGCTCTCTTTGGACTTATTCTTGAGCCAAGTGACTATGAATAGAATAATACATGGTTTAACAATAATGACATGGTCTATGGACTAATATGTCTTATTTTTATAAGAATGATCTACATCACATATAGCACATTGAGTGCACTTTCACTACTTGGACCATCATATGGATACTTTGGATCTTCATCTGAAAGTGATGTTTCCTTGGATGACTAGGCTCTTATGCATGATACTAATGTTTATGTTGCCCCATCTTAAATGGGCACGTCCTTATGGGTGATCAATTTATTTGATTGGCATCCATTGATACCCCATCTATAATACTTGTTGCTACTTCAAAATTCAGAGTTACTTCTTTGAGATCTTCCAGTGATTCTTTGCAACAAGGTCATTTATGTCTCTTCACATCATTGGGACAAATTTTTACCTAACATCTCTTTCTTGTTTTTAGAGTCTCACATTTCAGATCTTGATGATAGTATTGAGGACATACATCTCCTCTTTTTGATAGTTCTTGCACTACCACAGAGTTTAGAGAGGCTTCATGAGGGCCTCCATAGATTCTTTGTAGCAGGACTTCACATAGGATTTGGATTATAGCCACATGGCATGTATTTACTTCCACACATCACTTCTTTGGTTCTTGTACATCAGCTTTCACATGGAGCCTTCAAGTGGCTTTTAGAGATTACATCATCTAGGTCTTTGGATCATGTGCACAATTCAAAGACCTTCATTCTTCTTCCTACATATTCTTATTCGGAATGGGAAGTCATCTTGCACATATTTGTGGTATTGTTTATTTCTAAGGGGAGAAATTCTGGTCAACGATCATGGATCATCTTCAACATCTAGTGTCGAGCATCTACCAGTACTACATACATCACTTTGAGGGGGGATTGCATGGTTTCTCTTCTCATCTTGGTTTGGGGAGGGAACATTTTGTACATGGAGTTCTTTCTTTCACGCATTTTGGGGGGTCACATAGACCTTCTCTCTTTTCTCTTATATGGGGGAAACATTCATTGTACTTATGTGATAGAAGTAGTCCCTGAGGGGGCATCATGAGTCCTTCTATCTCCTATCTTCTTCACTTGTACATTTTTTATCATTTCTCACTTTTGTAGGGAATTTTTTTCCCACAGAGTTTTCTTCTTGTCTACACTTTATAAGAGATTACATTGTACATGGGTACCTCATTAGGCCTAGTTGTCAAGACCCATCTTTCTTTGAGCCCACCTAAGCTATGCTTAAGGAGGGTGTTAGTGTAGAATATTATCCAATACTGAGTGAGGCCACATCAACCTTTGGTTCTCCCACTTCAACATGGAAACCTTTCATTTTTATAGAACTTCCAATTCAAAAGGAGTGAAGGAAGCACAAGGTTAAGTGGGAGGTGGATTTCCTCAAATAGGCCATGGGAATCATGAAGGAGCCAAGTATTGAATGGATAATATAATTGTTCATTGAAATTTTAGATGAGGACAACAGGGAATATTTTGTTACATAGAAATTGGTAGATTAGCATAAGATGTAAGTGCAATAAATGTATCTCCTTCTAGTTGAATAATGGACAATAGAGTGTTTTAGGAATACAAATATAAATTATTACTATATGTGAGCATATTTGTGTTTATGGGTTTTTTCTATGTACCCACAACTATCATAGTCTTGATAATTTTGACACTAAATTGAAATATGTTATTTTTATCAATGTTTAATATACCTAGGAGAAATCCCCCTAACTACATTTACCTACCAATTATATATATAACAATCAAAGAGATAAATATTCCCTACCTTTTATCCTCTTCCATGAAACTTTGATCAAACTCTTTATCAAGAAATTTCTCCAAACCATTTTTTTTAGGTGGTCCACTTCGATTAATATTGATTTACTATTTGTATCATTTTTTTACACCTTATGAAATATTTCTTAAAAATGTCTTCTCTAATTTAGATTTAGATCCTCTTCCATTAATATTTATCTACTTTTGTGACAAATTTTTTTTACTTCTTATTGTTTTTAGTATTGGGGTAGTGTTGGGGAAGTCTTGTTTTAGAGTTTTAAGCTAAAAATTATCTCCCATTAAAATTAGTTTAGTTATAAAACTATCTCTTGATTTTTTTTTATTGAATAAAGATTCAAAATATTTTATTTTTTTTATCAACATAACAAAAACTGAATGCAATGGTAATTGAGACCAGAATAACAGCAGATAATAAGCCACAACAAGCTACAATTTAAATTTTAAAAAAAATAAAAAAAATCTCTAGTTGGCATTGATGGAGCCGACCTCTCCATTCAACTATAATAAGAATTAACCCCAAATTATCTGAAAGAAAATCTAGATTCTAATTCTAAAGACAAGGTACTTTATTTAAAAATAAAATATGTAGGAGTGTGGCAGCCACAAGCTGCTGATGGTAGCGGCTTGGAATGCCTCTGTCAGGACATTTTGGAAAGAGCCCTTTCCTTTCCAGCTTTCTCCACAAGTAGTCCCCACTCTTACAATCCAGATTTATATTTCACAACATGAAGACAAAATGGTATAACAGTAGCAATGATGGTATCAGATTATGGATTTTAAATTTAATCCTATGAAAATGTGGCTAGGAAAAGCAATATAAAATCTAAAGTGGAGAGTATCTAATGAATGAATCCATAAGCACACATCCAGTACCTTCATTACTATTTGATGGGTGTCATTATAAATTGTAATCCTTTTCTCCCCTTGTATAAGAAGACAGCTGAATCCATGAGGGAATCTGCCACTACTGACAGAGCTGCAAAGCTTGACCATATGTGCTTAAACAAGGGGTATCTATAAAGTCATGGTCCCCCTCTCTCTCTTTATTCAGAATGAATGATGTATAATTGCATCAGCATTTATATATTGCAGACTGTCTCTTTCTTCAGATACCATTCCATGAACATTGTTTTTCCACCGCAATAGCCGGGAAACAAGTGTTGCTCCAATAATTTCTGGAAAGAAATCGCAATAGCTTTTTGTGCTTGGATTTATTACTGTGTTCAGAAGCCAACAATGGCCATTACTAGGCTTTTCCAGCCATGAAGATTTGATTGTCTCTGAATTTTAAATCGCAATTGAAACCTCTGTAATTTTCACAATTGTTTAATATTGAAAGAAGAGTTTTTTGCAGACATAATTAGAAGTAATGATCACTGTCTGATTCAGCTCTGGCATGAAGCCAGTTTTACAGTCTGATTGGGAAAGAAAAGTTTGGTTATGTAGTTATCGTTCGTTCTCTTATATTGTTAACCCAATTACCCTATCTCAGATTTTGCATATTATTCATTGGACAAATTCTTGATTTAATTTGTGATTGAATGGTCGTCAAAGTTGATTTAATTTGATGGATGGCAGATGGTGCCAACATCTGGCCAAAGTCTGAAAATATTTAACCTTGTTCAAGGATGTAGATTTTGTTGAATTCCCAGTGCTTAACGTTTGATGCCAAAACCTTTTTAAGTCCCGTCCATTTATAATCACTGCAAACTGTAAAGTGGGGAGTTGCAGAGCTTTCTATCGTTTGAAGTCCTAATTCCTGCAATATCGATATCTTTCACCAAGAAGGGAAGCCTTTAGTGGTGAGCGCTAGTGAACTGATCCATTTGAGATTAAATACCATCAGGCTTTTTCATCCATTGATTTTGGGCCAAAATATATTCCTCAATCCCGCTGAATCATACCATCTTGGTATTCAAAAATCCCAATAAAAAGTTGGTATTCCTAGGCCTGCTGCAGATTGTACTATTCTATAGAAATATGGGCAGTCAGACAACAAAGAACAGAGCCAAACAAGGTGCACTTGGCAGCAAAGGTGGATTGCATCGTGGCCTCAACGAGCCAAATATTTCTGGAGCTTACATCAGGAGCCTCGTGAGGCAGCTCACATCTTGTAGAAGCAATGCAAGCCCAAGGGGCTTGAAAACAGAGGTGCCCAAATCAAGTAGTTGCAGCACTCTCAAAGAAAGTAGCGGCAATGAAGAGCACCTCACCACCTGCTTATCCAGTACAGAAAAATCTCGGGACAGCAATGGCATCCACAAACCTGATGATAGCAGTAGCATAAATCCAGTTTGCTTGCCTCAGCAGCACAAGAAACAAGTAAGAAGGAGGCCTCATACCAGAAAGACATCACAGGATTGCCCCCTGGACATTGCAGAGGCAAGAAGACAAATAGTTACTGCACTGCATCTTCACAGAGCTGCTGCTTCAAAGCTAAATGCAGCAAGGAACCAGACACTATCTCAAAAGCCAAACAATCACAGCAGTATCTCAAGAAATCAGAATTCAAGCTCATACTATCAATCGGCAGGCATGAGAATCGCTGCTACAGGATGCAATTCCTGCATGTCAAAAGGTGCTACAACATTACAAAAAGAGGCCCAGGCCATAACAATATGTGGCCATTTACTGTGCTGGATGTGCCTTAGTGAGTACTTATTCTATTTATCTTCTTCAGTTTACAAAGGTTGCCCAGTTTGTGCCAAGCCCCTCACTGCAAACCATATTTTCCCCATAGCCCTCGGAGTACCAATCCCACCTGAGCAGAGAGCTGCTTGTGCTACTCCAGTACTGCTTCAGTCTGCCCCACTGTTAACAAATCCTCTGCCTCTAACCCAGCCAATATGGTCCACAACAGGGCCCTCTTTGGGTATAACCATGGATGGGATATCCTCAACTATAGATATATCCCAAGGGAGGAATGTAAGTTATATTTCCGAGAGCCCAACTGTACTACAGCAGTCCCTTACAGCCTTTGATGATGCCACTATAGCAACATTTACAGTGGCGCCTGAGAATCCCAAAAGTGATATTGTTTCAGTCAAGCCACAACATGGAAACTCCATTAAAAGCAACTGGCATGTGGAAATGGATGAAGAGGAGCTGGCAGAGATTAGATCATTAGGTGAACAGCATGAGTTGGAATGGAGTGATAGTGTTAGTTTGGCTACATCCACATGGTGGTTCAAATTTCTCAAAACATCAGAAAGTAATCAAGACATGAGTTTTTTGTATCAGACAGAAGTTGACCAAAGTGATAATAGCAGCCTAGAGAATGCATTAATTCAGGACGAAATGGGCTTTTATCCAGAGCTGTTATTACAGGGCCCATTAAACAACATGAATGAAAGTTTGTATATCTCTTCTGAACTTCCTGTTGAAAGCCTCTGGCCAGACGAGCGCTTTGATTGTTATGATTGGATTCAAGGCCTTAAGAATCCAGACGATTACAATGAAATTGAAGTTTATGACAATCACTCGGTGCCCACTTCAGAAATCCTCAAGGTTAACAAGTTTCCCTATGAGGAATACTTGCCTGATCATACATGTGATCTGCACAGGTTTGAATTATGGTACTTTTTATGTGTTTGCTTGCCTATCAATATGAACTACAATATTACAGTCTCTCCATGGCATGACTTATAATTTATTGTCTTCTTTTTTTTTGGTTTATGTTGAAGCAGTGATTGGAGCTCAATCAATCCAGTAAACAGTGCAGGAGTTTGAGTTGGAGATAAAAGGAAAAGAGATTGCGGCTATAATTATCTCAAGTTTTGAAATTGTATTCCAAGAAGGCTAATTCTTTACTGAGAAATCTCACAGAGCAGAACTAAATTGCTTATTTTGTTAAATTTACTAGTAAAGTCTGAATAATTATGCGGATATTCATATGGACAGAACGCAATCTTTTGACATTTTTGTTCATTGTAGAGGCTAATTATCTCTATATTAATGTTGTATGCTGTTGACTACATTCCTTTGTTCAATTGTAATAGATAATCGTCAAGGTATTATAAGTTAAAGCATTGGTTACATTACCAAGAGGCTTGTCTTAACTGCTTATCACAGAGCCAGTTCAATTATGCTGGGGCCTGGTTTCAAAATGTAATGTAGGTATATTACAAGCTCTGAACTTCATATTCTTTCTTGCCTCCAAAGTTAAAAAGTGCATCTGTTTCCTTGCAAACGTCGCATATAAATTGAACCGTGCAGCTCTCATCCATTTTGTTTTTCACTTACAGAGATACTGTAAAAGTAGCCTCCATTTTATATCGGTCCTTGCATTGTTATCGTAACAGAGAGTTTGTCAATAACTCTTTATTAATACGGATGTTTTTGACCCACCACCCCACCAAGTGCACGGCCACCATTCCAACTTCAAAATTATATATCTACATGCACCGCAATACATATGATTTTGTTTTATCTAGCGGGGAGGATCTAGTAGTAGTAGTTGTGCACCTTAACTTCACGCGCTTCTAATTATCTTATGTGGAAATTTCAAAGCACTTCCAATTTTTTACAGCAGCTTACTTGGCAAGTCCCCTACTTATAACTTTCGTTTCAGGGCCACATCATCAAATATGATGCCACATCAGCATGCATTTTGTCAAGATGTCCAAAAAGGCCCAAAAAAAAAGTGCTACCAATAATTGTGTATTCACATCATGGATAGTTGAGCGCTAATGTGTCATCACATGATTGGTTGCTTTTTAGATCAAAAGAATACATTTTGTTTAAGCTAGGGTAGTCATGTCACAATTATTGGGCATTATATAAACAACTACTATCACAACTATTGAAACATGCTCGACTACTGGGTCCTCTCCCCTATGTTGATTAGGTTGTCTTGTACATGTATTGACTACTCTATAAGTTGGTATATTTTTACACGTAAGATAAAGCATATTTTTACATGTAAGATCACAAGTAGCTTTATTCTAGGGAGAGGGTATGATAGTGGAGCAGGATTCAATTGTGGAGACAGAAGTAGTCCTCTGTGGGTCTCACAGTGGAGCGTCTTAATATCCAATTGTAAAACATTTGTAGACACCTAAAATGGTGAGAATCTAATTAATTAAATACGATTTATTTGATTAATTTATCTTAAATTCATCTACTTAGTAAATAAATAGAAATATTTATTTATATTAAGTTATTATTAATTCTTCTGCTTTCTATCATACTTAAATAAAAATATTAAAAACTTTTTTTTAATTATTATCATTTTTATCATATTATTTCTCTTAATTAAATAAACAAAATTAAAAACTTTGTTTTATTTAATTATTATCATTATTACTTCTTTTATACTTCTATCATAAAATTAAATACACAACTTAAATAATTTGTGTTATTTAATTACCTCATCACATTTCTTCTTAATTAAATAAAGATATCTAAAATCTTTTATTTAATTATCATTTTCCTTTTGTTTTAATTTAATAAACAAACCCTATAGTTTGATTTATTAAATTATTCAATCCTCTTTTTGCTAAATTTAAATGAATTAAAATTATTTAAATTAATGCATAAATCATTTACCACTATTCACTCACCAATAAAATTAAATTTTCAAAATTTAATTAATTCTACTATCATTCACGGGAAGAGCTTCGGGGACAAACCTGTAGGAAGTCCTCTCAATCCTCTTCCAACCACTTTCCCTCTCATCTTGCCTGGTGTTTTCATGGGGAGGAACAAGCCTTCATGATCAGCTCCACCTTCTCATCCCATGCCATTCAATTCTCCAGATTGAATCCCAGCCTCTTATCCTGTATCCCTGTGCAAATGTGCTTTTCGTGAAAGCTATAAATATAGCTCTTTGGCTACAGGAAAAGGATCCCAACTTATGCAATCTTACTCTGCGGTTTTCCAAGCATCCAGCATTCATTCAAGCATTCAAGCATTCCAACATCCATCAAGCATCCGTCAAGCATCTAGCATTTGCAATCATGGCTGCAATCACAGTAGTTTTAATTATTTAATCATATAGGAAATAGAATAGTTCAATTCTCATTCTCTAAGTGTCATTTCAACATTCTATTAGCTTCTAGAATCTGAGAGCAAAGTAGATTAGAGAGATCTTTAGAGTTAGAGAGCAATAGGATAATTTCTGAAGATTTTAGTTTAAATTAGTTTAAATTTCTTAAATCTTAGATGCAATGTCTTATTTAGAAGTGTAGATGCATGTTTAGTTTGTTTCCTCATTCCTACGCTTGCAACATTTTTATCCATAAAGTAAACAAAGTCTGTTCAATCACTATACAGATAAAAAGTTTTTATAATGGTTTATATTTGTCTAAAAAACAAATAACTATTCACAATATTACATGTTAGAGAATATTCAAAACCCATATGACACCACCAACTTACAATCCAACTTGAATTAGAAGGGCCCGTAGCATGAAAACATGTAGCCAAAATATAAAAATAGTATAACCCAGTACACTCCCCTTACATATCACCCACTGCATTACATCATCAATATTTTCAACGATCTAATGCCACGTGAACATCTAAGAACCATGATGGGACAGTCACCAAATCCAATCAAACTCACTCCCCTATCCTACTTTCCTGGCAACACAATACTCAAGGAATATCAATCATTTAGATGTGTCCCATCACTCAAATTCCACCACATAACTAATGGTGCATTCTCCTCATTTGCCACCTGCAACCACCAAAAAATTGTGTAAGGCCATCAAAATCGCCCAAGAAGCAATCAAGGATTGCATGCCATAAATACATACAAACTTTGCAATTGAAGGCATCGAAACAAATTCTCAAATTTGAAAAAGGAGGACAGAAATTAAAGACTCCATACCAAACCAACATTGAACATATAAAGAGATTTACAAATTCAAAAATGCATTACTCTATCTTTTCCAATTTCTATTTAGCACATCTTACTTTGATATTCATATCTATATTTTCTTGGAGGTGGTGGCAAAAAAAGCAGAAGCAACAATAACATCACACTATAAAGTTCCAAGTATTATATTGCTATTAATTATTTATGCCTACGAATGCCAAACTCTTGTACGCTATGCAAATGTTTTTCACAAACCTATGACCCAATATCTAGGATTTCAACCCGATATTGTTTACATTGGGTTTTTCATTTATATTCTTTATGCCTGGGAATGCCAATCTATTATATGTGATGTAAATGTTTTGTCACAATAACTTGTAACTCAATATATGGGGTTTCAACTTATATTGTTTATGAATTCCAATGCATATATGTTGTATACAATGTGATTGTTTCACCCTAAGTGCATAACATCAAGTGCTTTCAATTCAATTCCTAGGTTTTCATTTATATTCTATATGTTTGGGAATGCCATTTGTTATATGCAATGTAAATGTTTGTCACACTAACCTATAACTCAATATTTGGGGTTTCAACTTATACGGTTTACGAATGTCAATGCATATCTATTGTATACAATGTGATTGTTTCACCAAGTGCTTTCAGTTCAATTATTAATGGCTACCAATGCCTATTTGTTCTATACAATGTTATTATGTCACCCACTCCAATGTACGTGCTCAACCTATTGACTTTTCATTTATATTCTTTATGCCTAGGAATATCAATCTGTTGTATGCAATGTAAATGTGTCATCCACTCATCTATAACTCAATATTTGGGGTTTCAACTTATATTGTTTATGATTGTCAATGCATTTATGTTGTATACAATGTGATTATTAAACACAATATGTACTAATTGCATAAGATCAAGTGATTGTGTCACCCACTTTGATGTAAGTGCTCAACCTATTGGGTTTTCATTTATATTCTTTATGCTTGGGAATGTCAATTTGTTGTATGCAATGTAAACGTTTCACACTCACTTGTAACTCAATATATGGGGTTTCAATTTATATTCTTAATGAATGTCAATACATTTCTATTCTATACATTGTGATTGTTATATCCAATTTGCTCTAAGTGCATAAGGCCAAGTGCTTTCAGTTTAATTCAAACTGTTATCAACTTTTGCATTACAAACAAAGTAAAAAGACCAAATAAAAATCAAACTATTAGCATCTTTTGCATTATAAACTATCAACACACACACTAAAGAAAAAAATATGTCCATGCATCACTTTGACTTTCACAATGTCCATTGATGGTTGTTATCATTGTTTGAAACATGTTTCCTAATGTCTATAGGTGCAATATAAAGTTGAAATGAGGACCAGGCCAATGAAGAAGAGAGCCATGACAAGGTTGGTTGCATGTAAAAGAGGGGTTACATTCCCCTTGAAGAAGAACCTAATGTACAAGCGGACAACTGTCCTCAATCTTCTGAGGTAGTTGTGGATATTAGTGTTCCTACAAGCAAGTCAAGAACAGTAACACAACAACTGAATTGTTGATGGATGAATTCACACACGCATTACAGTGTGCATCCCAATGTCAAGTGCAGAAAGGTGTAGAAGATACAAGACACAATAGTGCTACTCATTCAATAGTAGATCAACAATCTAATGACATGGTGGACATGAAACTTGAGGAACTTAATGACGGCCTAATTCTTCCTTCGGCCCCTAGCCAACCATCTTGGATGGAAAAGGGAGCTATGAATCTGGGTAATGATGGTCTAAGTCTTCCCTTGACCCCTTGCCAACCATCTCAATTGGCAGAGGTAGCTATGAAACTGGGTATTGACTTACATTGGGAAGAAGAGTAGGGAACTTTTTCATTCCCATATTTACCTGCCACATTCCCCATACCAAAAATACTAAATTACTATGCAAATTTTAGCAAGGAAACTCAAGGTATTGGTGAGGGAGAGGAGGACAGCATTGACTCCAAAGTGACTGAAACAATTGAATCCCAATATGTTCCAACAATCACTAAATGTGAAGGAAAGAGAGCAGCTCAAACAGTTACAAAATAAGGAAAGAGAGTAGAAGAGGGAGCAAGAAAGAGTTCAAAAGAAATAAGATAGAAAGGAAAGAGAGATTGATGTGGCCCATTGGGCATTGCAGTGAGAAAGATGAATAAGCAGTCATGTGAACCCATTATCGGAGAACCATGCCTTGTTTCAAGAATTATCGAACATATACATCCCTATGTTTGTTATTGGTAAAGTCAGTTCAAGTCTCAACTCGTCACATGTAAGTTGCACATTATATTTTGTTGGAATTAATTGTTCAACACTTGCCCTATTGCATGTAAGTTGCAGTCAATTTACAAATACAAATCCAAATCATGTAATGACAACTCAAAACATAGCAACAGGGATGAGAACACATCTCCAGATGCTCTTCTTGGCAAGTTTGATTGAGGGTGGGAGGGACCAACCCTACAACTGTATCAATTATTGGCTATTTTTTTGATGTACATTCATAACTGCAAGATAATGTTTTAGGTTGGGAAGGACGAAACTTACAACTCCATCCTTTGTTGGCTACTTTTGTTGGGGAATGCAATATCATGTTATAAATATAAGTTTACATTTTCTTTCTACTATTTGCTAGCAAGTATGCTCAATTATTGGTTGTTTACTTTTGTTGTTGGGGATTGCAATATCCTATTATAAACAAAAAAAATGTATGTTGCATCACCCAATCTGTCATGGACCTGGTAGTAATATTTTTTGCCATTTCCACTAATCTACCACCTGTCACGCTCCAATTGGTCCACGTTGTTCCTAATGGGCCCATTTTGGGGTCTAACCAATCATTAGTCGAGTCCATCTCCAGAGGCTGCATGAAGGGGATCTGGTAGTGGGTCAGACGGACGCATAGCAATCGAACACCTTGCCATCCTAAACGTCCAATTGAGAGCATTAATCATGTTTTCCCCCTTTATTAGCTCCATTCAAAAACTTGCCTTATGCGTCCCTTCCCATTACTCCACCTGACTAGTGTGTTATTTAGAGGACATTGAAGTTCATTCAATGCTATGAATTCTCGCATATCCCGCTCATTGTCATTCCTTTCCTTTGCATTTGTTTTCGAGTCTTCATTTTGTTAGACACTAAGACATGTTTGGCTCTGCACTCTACAATTGAGTAATGCATTGGAGAGGCTTCATTTCACCAAAATAATTTTTAGTGTTAAAACATGTTGCATATACTGTTAATTTGAAAAGTATAATAAAAAAAAATTTAACACAAAAATGCTTCTGCAAGAAACAGGTCTCTTCAATGCTACAACCTCAAACGATATTACAATTTCTTATCCTATATTGTGTAAATGTTATTGTCATCGTTATGCACATTCCTATATGATGTATTTGTTGTTAAATGGATATGTTTATTGGTTTCCTCAAATGTTGTTTTGGGCATACTTAGCTATATGATGTACATGTTATTGGCAATATAGTGCAATTGCTTATACAATGTAAGTCTACTTAATTATAATGAAACTTTGTTTATGATGATTGCTTGATTAGGCTGAAATGTACAATAATACTTGCACTATTAAATGGATATCACACATGAATGTTTGATTTGAAAGTAGGAGACCTTTAAGTTTGTTGGTAGAAACTAAGCATGTGCTAAGACAAGTAAATGGGAAGGGACACAAAGTGCATGTGGATGATAGATATTTAAAGACTACAAATATGCAAAAATAGTACATTTCCAACAACAATCACATTGTAACAAGACAACCTCATTTCTACAATTTTATAACTGCAAACCCGATAGGTCATGCACTTACAACACACTAGGCATAACAATTACATTGTATACAACAAATTATACATTGACAACCACAATCACTTAAATCCTCATATAGGCATGTACATAGTACTAGCAATATTATTTACATGATATAGAATGTTTAACAACAATAGATCCACTTATGCATTTTCTTTCATCCCTTTTATTCAACTTGTTTTTTCATTTCAATTACGCATGTAGATATGTCATAATGGATTTGGGGGTTTGTTTTATTATGATATAATGGATTTGGTGATGGGATAGCCTTGGTTCTAAGATGTTCATGTGGCATCAATTCCTTAAAAATATTGATGTTGATGTAATGCAATGGATGATATATAAGGGGACTGTGGGTTTTACTATTTCTATATTTTAGTTGCATGTTTTTATGCTATGGGCCATACAAGAGCAACTTGGATTGTATGTTGGTGGTATGAGATGGGTTTTGAATATTCTCTAACATGTAATATTGTGAATAATTATTCGTTTTTGGGACAAATATAAACCATTTATTATTTGTTTAACACTTCATGTAATCAAGAGCAACTTCGATTGTATGTTGGTGGCAACAAGTCATCAAGTGAGAAATTTTTTAATTGTATCTGAAATTCATTATATCATAATGAAACGAACCCCCAAACCCAAAGGTGAAAATAAATGTAAGGCATTAAGGTTTGGGGACTAGGACTACCTCTTAACAAGTACCTCAATTGTAGAGAGCAAGTTGTACATTTTATTTTAGAACAATTGTGAGGCTTATCAATGTTTGTGTGAGTATTTATGAAATTGTATACATTAACTATGTCATACCTAACCTATTGTGTTTATGTATGAAATGTTCATATGTATTATGTCATGGTGTGATGTTTATATGTTAGTGATAAATCTTTTATTAAAGTTTACCAAAATTTTGATATTTAAAACTTCATGTGTGTGTGTGTGAATTATGATGTAATCTTTTTTGTTAAGGTTTATAGTGGACATTGAAAGCACTTTCTCTTAAATAGTCACATGAAATGTCTATTGTTACATGTTTGAGTTTAGAAATAAGTTAAAAAATAAAATTAAATGTATACCAAGATCAAATAAAACTAAATTTATAAAATATTAATTTGTATTTATTGATTGTCTTGCTTCCAAGGAAACCTAAATATCTAACTACTTTGGTAATACTAAACGTTTTTTGCCAAAAAAACTTGAAGTCTAACATGTGTGATGGGAGTGTTAGAATGTTGGTATTATCAATACCTCTTCACATGTGTCATAAGTCAAGGTTTAGGGTTTACAAGGGAGGATTGCCAATGTGGGGAAGTCTAACTATTCAAGGATTGAAAGCTACCCAAGAATGTAAGGTATGATTGGATGGATGAGTCTAACAATGTAATGGGAAGTAAGGAAAGATCATACTTATATAGGGAAGTAGAGAAGTCTACAAGTTTGGTGGGGAGTGAGGTCATATCATACTTAGATAGGAAAATAATTGTAGATGAGGAACTATAAAACTTTGATGGCTTATACAAATATACTACTTTGGCTATGCCTTGAATGGTAGATGGCCAGCCATCGAAATGGGTGCATCATAAACACGTTGGACCAATTGGACCATACCACATGGCATATATATTCCAACCAAGGTAGGGTGCTCCACTATGGGGTGCTATCCCCTATTATTGTGTTCTTCATTGCACAAACATTCACTCTACAATTTTATTTTTATATTTGTTTGTTACTACAAAATATGAAAAGGGTTTCACTGGTTTTCATTTCGATGATATTTTTCCATGCACTTCTATTATTTTGTTCTTTATTGCACAATCATTCATTGTGCAAATCTGCATTTCACAATTTTTTAGTGCACATATGTATATATATATGTACATATGTATTTATGTATGTATGTACACATATATATGTGCATACATATGTACATATTGCATATATTTGTATGTGCATATGTATGTGCATATACATTTATGCACACATGTATGTACATATATATGTATGTTCACACGTGTATGTACATATATACGTATGTGCACATGTATGTACATATATACGTATGTGCATATATATATATATATATATGTATGTATATATATATATGCAAATATAATATAGATATATAGATACATGTAGATTGATAGATTGATTAATATTTAGATAGATTTATAGGTATAGATAGAACTATATATAAGTAGTTTGATAGATAGATAGATTGAAAAATATAGATAGGTAGATAGATAAATTTGTATATAAGTATGTGACCTAAAAATTGAATGAAGACAAATTTTGGCTAACCAACAAACCAAAGAAAATAAGAAATTAAACCCATTAGAGTCGCAATGATGCTTGAACAGAGCCATGTTTTTCCTTGCAAAAGTAATTTTGTTTATGAACACAAAATTTGGAAGTGTTCATAAACACCCTAGAGGCCATATACTTCATCAAGCACAATGTGGATGCACCAAGAAACCAAGAGAACCTTCAAACTATGGAAAACCACATAAACACTTTCAATATTCAGTTCAAAAGCACCGACAAAAAATAGAACCATCAACTTACAGAACACAATACACCATTTGTAAATCAAATAAATAATACCAAAAAAGAAGCAACAACTGACAAGAGACAATGGTACAACCTTAGTGAGGTTAAAAACCTTGCCTCTATCGTAAAAAACCGGTCAATGATATGGCTTGTTGTAGTCACCTATATGTTGACTTTCTCCAACTCGATCCTACAAGAACAAATGAAAGTAGGCATCAATCAAATACATGTAGCAGTGTTTACCTTAATACAAAAAGTATAGTAAATAAGTGTATACCTTTGAATTGCAAGTCACCATCGGCGAGTCGTTGAAGGAAGAATGGGCTAATCCAAACATGTATTGAAATTGTACACTGATCAAGCAGAGTGAACAAGACATAATATGGCTAAGTGTCAACCAAATAAACCATAATATCTATAAGACTGAAACAAAAAACACATTTAAAGAAACAAATATTTAAAGAAAAAATAATGATATATATATAGATATATATCATTATGTTTTATTTTTCCTATGTAACTAAAAATGTACATACCAACAAATGTGTATGTCTAAAATGAATTGAAAATTAAAAGAAACAAAACAATGTATTTGAAATATAATTATATTTCAATAGATACACACACACACACACATATATATATAGCAACATTTGTATATGAGTTGAATAAAGAAATTGAAGAACAATTTAAGAGTGGATTAGACAATAACATCCTATAGAAGAGATAGGCATTGCTAGGCATTAAGAATTGAACATTTACATCACATGCAATAGATTGGCATTCACATGCATAAATAATATATTTATGAAAAACCCAATGTAAACAATATTAGGTGAAACCCTAGATATTGATTTACAGGTTTTTAAAAAATATTTGTTTAGCATACAACAGATATGAATATCAAAATGAGTTTTGCTAAATGGAAATTGGCAAATATTGAGTAGGGGAGAGGGCCCAATAGTGGAGTGGGGTCCAATAGTGGGGACAACAGTAGTCCTCGATCAATGGGCCCCATAGTGGAGCACTTTAATATCCAATTATAAAACAAATTTTATCCATAAAGTAAACAAAGTATGTCCATTCATTGTACAAATAAAAAATGTTTCATAAATGGTTTATATTTGTCCCAAAAATAAATAATTATTCACAATCTTACATGTCAAAGAATATCCAAAACCCGTCTGACACCACCAACATACAATCCAATTTTCTCTTGTGTGGCTCATAGCGTGTAAACATGCAGCCAAAATATAAAAATAGTATAACCCACACTTCCTTTACATATAAAATAAAAAACCCAATGTAAACAATGTTAGGCTGAAACCTCGAATATTGAGTCATAGTTTTGTGAATAACATTTGCATAGCATACAATAGATTGGCATTTGTAGGCATAAAGAATTAATAGCAGTAGAATACCTATAACTTTATAGTGTGATGTTGTTGCTATCACCGCCTTTAGGAAAATATAGATATGCATATCAAAGTGATTCATGCTAAACGAAAATTGGTAAAGATTGAGTAATGCATTTTTTAATTTGTAAATTTCTTTATATGTTTAATGTTGGTTTGGTATGGAGTCTATCATTTTTGTCATCCTTCAAATTTGAAAATTTGTTTTGGTGCCTTCAATTGCAGAGTTTGTATGTATTTTATGGTGTGCAATCCTTGTTTGCTTCTTGAGAAATTTTGGTGGCCTTACACAATTTTTTGGTGGTTGCAAGTGGCAAATGAGGAGAAGGAACGAGTAGTTGTGCGGTGGAATTTGATTGATGGGACACATCTAAATGATTGATTTTGAGTATTGTGTTGCTAGGAAAGTAGGACACATTTGAATGATTGATTTTCCTTGACTAGTGGTAGGAAATAAGAATTGAACTCAAAGCACATGATCTTATGAACTTAGAGCAAGTTGGGTGTAACAATCAAATTTTATACAACAAAATATTAGAAGTGCAATCCATGTACATATGTTGGCATATACAAAGAAGAGTATAGAGAAGAGAGCAAATAATATATATATATATATATGTGTGTGTATGTGTGTGCATGTATATTTTTATAGATATATTACAAAAAAACTAATATGTTTATTTTAATTTTTTCTTCAATATTATCAGACATCTACATATGTTGGTAGAGTAAGCGAAGGAATATATACATTACTCTGTTGGTTTTAATGTGTTCTTCATTTCAACCATATAAATATATCAGTATATATATACATAAATGTACATATGTGTGTGTTTGTATTTATACATATATATTACAGAAATACTATACTAAGACATCAACGAACATTGGTTAAACACTAGGAGAAGACAGATTGTGGTTAATTGTCAAACCAGTGAAACCCTTTTAAGATTTTGTAATAACAAACAAATATAAAAAGAAAATTGTAGAGTGAAAGTTTATGCAATGAAGAATAGACTAATAGAATTGCATGTCAAAATATCGTCGAAATGAAAACCAATGAAACCCTTTTCATATTTCATAGTAACAAACAAATATAAAAAGAAAATTGTAGAATGAATGTTTGTGCAATGAAGAACAAAAACTTAGAAGTGCATGGGAGAATACCTCAAAATGAGAACCAGTGAAACCCTTTTCACATTTTGTAATAGAAAACAAATACAAATATAAAATTGTAGAGTGAATGTGCAATGAAGAACATAATAATAGAAGTGCATTGAAGAACAATTTAACAAATTTTTATTTTTATTATTTTTAGACTGTAGGAATTGGAATCGGGTAGCCACCTCCCTACAAACTATAGTGCGCCTAGTAAACTTTTTTCACGTGACTGGTGACGCTAGCGCGACACACCCTCCGGTACCATGAGAATGGTGGGGAGACTAGACCTCATGACCTCTTGCCTACAATAGGATGCTTTAGCCAATCAAGCTAGGCCCACCGCCCCAACAAAGGCATACTTTAATGTGTGTCTAATCAACCTTATTAATATCATAGAAGAACAATTTAACAAACCAACCTAAATGATTATCAAATAGTTTAATAAGGACATGTTATGATAGTGGTCTATCTGACCCATATAAGAACAATATTAGGATCACCTATTGGTTATCTAATGCTTTAATGAATAAATGATTTAACAATGGTCTACACTAAACAAATTACCATAGATGAACCATAATCAGATAACCTAAAAGGTTAGCAAATCCCTCACAATAACATGAGTTAACATTGGTCTAATTGATCCAACCTTTTACCATAGATGAACAATCACAAGATAGCCTAAATGATTACCAACATTAACCCCATGATATATTTTGGCAAAGGTCTAAAAAATCAAAATAATTTTTAGATAAACAATAATAGGCTAACCTAAATGGTTGCCAAATATTTCATGATTTTTTTGGCACATTAAGACAAATAAGATAACCTACACAATAATCCTTTATTTGTGCAATGAAGAACAATATAATTGCAAAGTTAATGATTGTGCAATGAAGAATAAAATAATACAAGTGCATGGTAGAATATCTTCGAAATGAAAACCAGTGAAACCATTTTCATAATTTGGAATAACAAACAAATATAAAAAGAAAATTGCAGAGTTAATGTTTGTGCAATGAAGAACATAATAATAGAAGTGCAAGGCAGACCCTTTCCATATTTCATTGTAACAAAAAAAATTATAAAAGAAAATTGCATATTGAACGATTGTGCAATGAAGAACAAAATAATACAAGTGCGTAGCAAAATATCTTTGAAATTAAAATCGATGAAACCATTTTCATATTTCGGAATAACAAACAAATAAAATAAAATTGTAGAGTTAATGGTTTTGTGATGGAGAACACAATAATATAAGTGCATAGAAGAAAACTGTTGAAATGAGAATTGGTGAAACCCTTTCCATATTTCGTAGTAACAATCAAATATAAAAAGTGAATTGCAAATTGAATGATTGTGCAATGAAGAACATAATAATATAAGTGCAAGGAAGAATATCATTGAAATGAGAACCAGTGAAACCCTTTTCATATTTTAGAATAACAAACAAATATAGAAAGAAAATTTTAGAGTTAATGTTTGTGCAATGAAGAACAAAATAATAGAAGTGGATGACAAAAAAAAGTCAAATTGAAAAGAAGTGAAACCATCTTCATATTTTCTAGTAACAAACAAATAATAAAATCAATTTGTGGAGTGAATGTTTGTGCAATGAAGAACAAAATAGTAGAAGTGCATGGCACAAAACCATCGAAATGAAGAGCAATAAAACCTTTTTCATATTTTTTACTAAAAAATAAATATTCAAAGCAAAATGTAAAGTGAATGTTTGTGCAATGAAGAAAAAAATAATAGAAGTGCATGGCATAAAATCTTCCAAATGAAAACCTTATCATATATCGTAATACAAAACAAATATAAAAAGTAAAATGTAGAGTTAAACTTCGTGCAATGAAAAACATAATAATACAAGTGCATGGCAGAATATTGTTTAAATGAAAATCAATGTCCAACCCTTTTCATATTTCATAGTAGAAATCAAATATAAAAAGCAAATTGCACAGTGGAAGTTTGTGCAATGAAGAACAAAATAGTACAAGCACATGGCAAAGTATCATCAAAATAAAAACTACTGAAACCCTTTTCATATTTCATAGTAGTAATCAAATATAAAAAGCAAATTGCACAATGAAATTTTGTGCAATGAAGAATAGAATAATATAAGTGCATGGCAGAATATCATCGAAATGAAAGACAATGGTACAAGCCTAGTGAAGTAAAAACCTCACCTGAAAGAAAAATCCCACTTTCAAGAGTGCAGAGCTGAACAATGAATCGTGTAGATCCAAACAATGAATCATGTAGAGCCAAACATGTATGGGTGTCTAACCAAATGAAGACTCCAGAACAAATGCAAATGAAAGGAATGACAATGAGCAGGATATGCAAGAATTTGGAGCATTAAATGAACCTTGTCCTCCGAATAACACATCGGTTAGACGAAGTAAATGGGAAGGAATGTGTAAGGAATGTTATCGAATGGAGCTAACAAAAGGGGAAACGTGTAATTAATTCTCTCAACTAGACGTTCAAATGGTGAGGTATTTGTCTGCCACACATTCATCTAACCCACCACTAGATCCCCTTCATGTAGCCTCTAGAGGTGGACCCACTCCACTGTTGTTCAGACCCCAAAATGGGCCCGTCAAGAACAACATGGACCAATCGGGGGCGTGTCGCATGGCAGGTTGGTAGAAATAGTAAAAAAAAATTAAAAAATTCCAAGTCCACAATGGAATGGGTGACATGGCAGGAAATTCCTTTTTGTTTTTGGGTCCACGTGGACCTCCAAAGGTAGGGTGCTCCATTACAGGCCTCTCTCCCTATAGGTTGGTATATTTTTACATGTAAGATGGTATGTAATTTTATCCTACTATGGCGTGTTGTTGATTCAGTGTGGTGGCTATAAAATCACTCAATGCATAGTTAATACATTAAATGCCATCGTGTTCAAGGAGAAGTCGTAGGAAGCATTAGGTTGCTACATCACTTTGTGGATGTGCTTGGAAAAAACTTCCTACTACAAACAAAAAATTCAAATACAAATGTGATTGCCACACTTTTAATTATCTTGTTGAAGTTGGATTCAGTAAGTACAATGCTTTAATTTTTATGGTCTTGCTTTCTAAACCTCTGTTTTTTGCGTGTTGTTAAATATACTATAAATAATCATTATTCAATAGGAAATCAGATAAATAATAATTTTTAAATATAAAAATATGTTCTTAAATTCAAACTATACAAATACAAAGAAATATATTTAAATTATAAAATGTGATTGGCTAGCCCAAGAAAAGATTGCATATCAATTTCTAATCAAATGATTGCAATAGAAAAAAAAATTAAATTATTTAGAAGTCTAAATTTGTCCAACAGCTGTGACCAGGTGGTAACGAAACATGTACACAATTCAGAACCACCTCCTACTCTCATGTCTTACAATCAAAGCCACAAAATATATTTAAAAATTATTATCTATCTATTTTCCTATTGGTAACAATACTTGTATAATTCATTTTTCTTTTTTTTTAAAGAAACTTGAAAATTATGGTGACATAAATAAATATGGGCAAATATTTTGGCATTAAATGCAAATTGTTAGAGATTTGTTGGCAAACTATTGATTCAGTACAGTGGCTACAAATGGTATTTGTATTAAACGTCATGCATGATCTCAAAATATGCATAGTTAATGCATATTTCTCTCTACAATGTTTTGCTAATCCAATGATTGCAATAGTTACTTGCTTATCGACATGAATTGTTTCATGTTTATGAATTACATAACATATGCCATTCACTGTAATCATTTATCTAATTATTCCTTATAATAGGAAGGAATACTTCTAATTGTAAGAGGGAAAGGTCCATATTAGTACAAGTGTAGTCAATTGTTCGACAACAAAGTACAAGATGATATTCTTGAATCAACCTTCTCCTTTATGTTCTACAACTTTTTGAAAGACATAATTTCTACATACATTGCAAGAATGAAAGTTCTATCTTTTTCATAACTTTTTTGACATTTAATATATGCAAGAATTTTTATGTGATTACAAAGAAAGGATAAGGTCGATTCAAGAATCTCACCTTGTACTTTGTTGTCGAACAATTGACTACACTTGTACTGATATGGACCTTTGCCTCCTCCTACAATTAAAAGTATTCCTTCCCTTTCTTGAGAGCTTGCTTGGTTATCTCAATAGACAATATCATTTCTTAGAACACTAGCTTAGGATAAAATCATTTTTCCACTTAATTTTCTACTTCAGGGTGATCCCATAATAGTGGTTTACAATTTTTGGCCAAACTGGACACGAAATTATTATTTTTAACTGAATCTTCACATTCGGGCACCTATAGCGGCTAAACTATGAGGAATTTGAAGATGGTGCAAACTAGAGTCTCATCAAATTTTGTTTGTAGATTCTAAAAATATTTTTTTCAAAATTTTTGGAATCAAATTGCACTTCTTTTTCCATCTCCCACGAAAATTGATTTTTTGAAATAACATTTTTAAAAAGTGACGCACACCGTATAACGCATAACTTTTCTTCCATGAAGGATAAAATTCTAATTCTTTCAAATTTAGATTTGTAACTCTGATATCTAGTGCTTCCACTTGGTTAGATAGTTTTTTATTGAATATTTTTTCCACTTAATCAAGTTTCAAAGTCAAACGAATTACAATTCAAACACAACACGACCGTATAACGCGTAACTTTTTTTCTATATGGCAAAATTTTATTTTATTTTATTTTTTGGATCAAGGACTTCAATATCTGGTGCACTCATATTTTTCAATTTTTTTTTTTGATAATCTTCTATTTTTCCACATGTGAAGAACAAACAAATTCATTTTCGATGAAAAACCTATGTTTAATAAAACTTAAAAACAAATACATAACAAAACCAAAACATATTAAAATTATATTCATTGGATAGCTTGTTCTGAGGAATACCATAATCATTTGAAATAAATTTTAAATGAATTCATTTGATCCCCAAAAGCTATCAAATGTGATTTTTATCAAACATTTTGATAGTGTAAAGGCAGCATTTATAGGTATGGTTTAAAACTAGGGAGGTTCTATCCAAGGGGGTTTGATCTAAGGTGATTTGATCAAACCCTCTTCAATTGGAATCCTTAAAATGGAACTTTTTAAGGCTTAAATCATTATATTTTCTAAAAATATGTGATTTCAGCTAAAATTCGTTTCTCTCAGGAATTGTAAACCACTATTATGACAGCACCCTTCACATAGTGCAAAATTTTCAAGTTTAGTTTCTCATGAGCTATATAGGGCATACAAAATATAACAAAGCTTCTACTAAAGTATAGAATACCATATTTTTTAATTTCTTTCTTCTTAGTCTATATACTTCGTAAGTATATAAATATCCTCATAACATTAGAAGATAACTTAGTAAATCAACAAGGTAATCTTATCAAAATTCACAAGTGAGATTACATTTGAGTCTTTTTGTTAGGAATTAGTCCTCACATCTAGGTTTGTTAGGATTATTACATTATTTGTGATAGGTTTGTTAGTATTAGATAATAAAATTATCATTTGCATTCAAACATAACCCAGTTAAACAATTACCTGCACAATTAAACAACTTGAGATTATACAACTTGTTGAGCATTGGACACATGCCAAAAATAAAAATACCAATGACCCAATAATTAATATGAGATTAGAAAAAACTCATCAAATTGTTTATGATATTGGATGTTTTCTACATGTAGCTCAAGTAATAACAGTTACAAATCAGCTCAGCACAATAGAGATCATGTGTGTTTATCATTATTTTTTATGCATAGTTTTATTCATCACAATACAAGATCAAAATTAGTGGCATACATGATCTCTATTGTTTGTAGATACTTTGTAGTGTTTTATATAAAAGGTCAAACTCAAAGGAATGTTGAAAGCTCAAATTTTGAAAAGTATTTTCTGCATAAAATTCTTCCATAAAATGTAGATGTTGCAGATATAAAACTTCAAAGGTTATTGCACTAGAGTATCAATTGTGACAACTATCTCATCAAATCCTTAGCAAAAGAAATTTATAAATTGCCCCCTATTATTAATCAAAGACTGACAAGTCTAGGCCAAAAAAGATCAAATCATAGAATTTCAAACCATAGGATTTCAAACCCTAAAAAATAGGGGAGTACATGTTTGCACCCAAGTTTTGTACGCGCACTTAATTAAGCATATGAAAATATCAGGGTTTTAGCGGTACTTAGTTCTTGAGTTCAAGACAAAAAAATTACAAGCTTTTAAACAAAAATATTGGTTGCGAGTTAGAGTTTGTTTTGAGGCATGGGGTGAGGAATGTTTTGCAATTCTGGTAGCATTTACTCGCATTGCCTCTCACATCTTATAGGTCACAATATAGTGTACTCAAAGCTTGTCAATACTTGAGTACCCCTCTCTTTTTTATGAATTTTGTCTCGTAGATGAATTACCCCCAATTATTCACATTTTAGTTGCCGCATTACTGGTGTAGGGTTCCTTTATTTTAATTATAGGTAAAGCTAAACATAAATTTTTATGTCACTACTAGAAGAGACATCAATTTGATGCATGAGACCTCCTTTGGAAAGGCACTTGTGTCTATAATATTGTTTAAACTTGACACTCTTAGTTTTGACCTCATGACCAAGCTTAAGAGTGGCTTGAATTTACCAATCCATCTACACTCACAGTGCAAAGTTACGTAAGACATAATTCAACACCAAACAATCTTTACACAATTCGAGCGATTTCCCTAAGTACATGTTCACTTGAATATTTCTATGGAAACCCACGTAGGTCCCCTGCACACAATGCTAGATCAATAATAATTGTGCCTCAAACCTCTGGCAATGGTTTTTCCCAGCATGAGACATTCAAATGAAATAAAACACAAAAAAAATGATCCCACAGCATAAAGATTCCAAAAAATAAAATTCACTGAAACCATGGCAAGCAACTTACCTAAAAATTATTGACAAATTGTGTCCTACTATGAAGAGATCGATAGGGGAATGGTTCAAGTCATGAACGGTGGTTGGCTTGGACAATAGAGGGAGAGAGAATAGACCGACATTCCTGGAAATGAAGGAGAATGAGCACCAAGGGAAAAAATTAGATGCAAGAAAATTACAATACACAGTCAAATTTTGCCACACAAAACCACCCAACACTTCCAGCGGCTTCTCCTTGAACGCGATGACATTTTATGCATTAACTATGCATTGAGTGATTTTGTAGCCACCATACTGAATTAGCAACCCGCCACCAAAGCTCTCACAATTTGCATTTAATACCAAAATATTCTCCCAAATTTTAAAAAAAGGAAACTGAATTATACAACTACTCTTACCAATAGGAAAACAAATAAGTAATAATTTCTAAATATAAAAAATATGTTCTTAAATTCAAACTATAGAAATAGAAAGAAATATATTTAAATTATACAGTGTGATTGGCCAGCCCAACAAAACATTGCATATGAATAGAAAATCAAATGATTGCAATAGTAACCTAGAACTAATAATAAAATACAAAGTGAAAGCAAATAATACATTTTTCAGCTTTACAAGTATAAATCAATGAAAACTAAATTTAAAGTGGAATCATAAAAAAATATCAAATTGAAGATCAAGTCTTCTTCAGTGCAAAGTGTCTAATACCATAAGAAATGAGATTGAGATCGAGATGGGATAATACCTTAGATAACTTCCATGAAATAGATACCCTTCAATCCATAACTCTTAATTGAAAAAGTCAACTTAAATCCTATTTGGGACCCAATCTCAACTTGACAAAAACCCTCCATTAAAAATATAACGATCAATGGAATAAATCTTAGTTACTTTAATATTGAAGCCAGCGTTCATTTGTTTTGAAAACTAACCAAACGAAACGATCTCCTAAACGAAGGAAAGGCGATACACGCCTTAAATTTAGAACTACATAAAATTTCTGCCAGACCACTCAAGTCGAGGACGTGTCTTTTCATATCATAAAATTTGTGGAGCATGAGACATGCCCACGAACGATGCAGAGGACTCTTTATTATCATTACATTTCATTATTAGTTTAAGGAGACAGTGGCAATGGCATTGTACACAGCAAAATCATTCTTCCTTGTTCACAACTCTAACTACCCTGCTCTATTCTCCCTGCCAAAGACCGTCCCCACTTACTCATTTCATTGCCATGCAATCTCAACTCTTCTGCCCACATTTTCGACCACGAACCAACTCCTCCGAAGCCCAATTCTCAGTATTTCTAAGAGAACTTCCTTGTCCTTAACAATACCCTCTGCCCTGTCCGGTGATGAGGACATCATACCACCGATTAATCAAACAGGTGATATCACTCCTCCCACTCTGAGTGAGGATGAGTGGGGAGGCGAGCCCAAAATGCCCACTAACCTTAGTGAGGATGAGGGGGGAAATGAACTCCAAACAAACACAACAGCCCCACAAAATGACCGTGTAGAACAAAAGAATACTGCTCCTGGGGCACTCTATGTTGATGAATGGGGGGATAAAGCAGATCCAGATGAGCTCTCTGCACAAACAAGGCTGCCTGATGCAGACCCATCTTCAATGTCTGATGACGATGAATGGGGCGGTTCAGGAACTGACCAGATCCCAGGTACTGCAACTTCAATTTCTTCAGATACTAAGCTTACAGAGCTTAAACAATGCTTGGTGGACTCTTTCTATGGGACGGAGTATGGCCTGACAGTTAGCAGTGAGGCTAGGGCGGAAATTGTGGAGTTGATTGCCCAGCTTGAAGCCCAGAACCCGACTCCTGCTCCAACTGAAGCACCCTCACTGTTGCAGGGAAATTGGGTTTTACTGTAAGTTCCTTTCCCCTGCATCCTCTTCATTTTTTAGATAAATGGCGAACCTCTGCACAATGATATTCATGTATTTGTTTGACAACAAGGACAGACAGGAACATGCATACATATCTACATATCTACATGTTCAATGTGAATGTTCTAAAATTTACGAGTTTCATTAAAAATTACAAATATTTGTTCCACATTAATATCTATTTATATGTTTCCCACGATTCTGGATTACTTATTGAGAAAAACACAGAAAATTGGGAGTTTTATCAAACCTCACTATACTTCTTCAAACTTTGTTGTACTTGTTTCTTTTGTTGAATTTGAAATGCTCAATCCCGAGTCTTTTTAGCACAAGGAAATGCAACATCAAGCCTTCGCCACCAGTGGTTTGGAAGCCACTGCTCACTGTGGCTTGTATTAATGAAACGGTTTTAATTATTGGAGAGCATGTTCGCTAGGGCTTGAATCCACATCATCATCATGACACTTTCTCTGCATTGCTACTAGACTATGGCCCACTGTTAACCCCATGTCCCCATGCGTCTGCTTAAGTGTATTTTCTGCTTATATATAAGCAGCTGGAGTGTTCCTATGCAAATTTAAAATTGTGGAAAAAGGATAATTTAGAATCTTTCCTATTTTGGTGGAGCAGCTATTGTTAGGAATTGAAAATAAGCTGTGAAAAAAAATGGGGGGCTGGAAATAAGCAGCGGCTGCATATTGAAAAAGCTGCCAGGTGGCTCCATAAATTTCTTTCCCTCTTTTTTATTTGCCTCCAATTTTTCCCTCTAAATTTTATCTACAAAAATTATTATTGATATTATTCATTCATACATGCAAATAAATAATAACTGTATATTTTTTAGATGACTGCTTAAAAATAAGCAGCCAATTAAAATTCATGGGGCCACCAGCCCCACAAATTACTCCTACAAAATTTGATTGATACTCCAATCAATGCCACAAGGTTACATACCATTAAACTATCAAATGGCATGTGTGCAACAATCATGTGGGGCATAGTAATCAACCTTGTTGTGATCTGCCTATTTTCAATTCATTTGAACACAATTGGGAGGCAGGACTAGGGAAGAGGATTGTTGACAAGAACTTGAGAGTGAAGAAACCCTTTTATGGTACCTTTAATAGGAGTGAAGGCAACATTTTTAATTAGGGCAGCCCAAGATATAGGATGAGGACAACATAGTTCAGAGGGCAATGGAAAAGATTTCTCATCCATAGGTTTGATGACTGTAGCAAAGTTGTTAGACTGAAAGCTTGGATGGGCAAGTTGACCTATGTTCTAATGAAACCCTATGAGGGATTCCCAAAAAAGGAAATTGCTGATTGATGATGGGCTGAGGCTGCCAAGGAAGAGGGAAGCCAGTCAGAATAATCATTTGGGACCAATTTTTGACTGCATTCCATCGTAACTTTGAGAATTACATCCTGAAGGATTACTTCTTGGCCCTCAAGAACATGCAAGAAGCGATCATGACATATTATTCAAGGGAATTCTTAATTTTCCCAAGCCATCTTGTTTGTAGAACATATTTCATTTCCTTCTTTGGTGTGGTTAATATGTACATTGATGAATTAAAAGAGTTCTTCACGAGGGGGCATGTTAAGGCTTTGAGGCTGGCTTTTCTTGAGACTTTAATTCAATATGCTAAGTATACTCAAAAGTTGCTAGCAATTACCTTAGAATAGGACCACGTTTTAAAACTAATTTAACAACAAAGGGGGAGCTAAGAAGAGAAGTGAAATCAAACTGTTCTCTTACTTCTACTATTGGGCAGTCAAAAATAAGGATACTAGGCCCTGCTATGGTTCCCGATTTACCAGCAAAAAGGGAATTTTTTAGCTGCAAAAATGTTCTGTCCGAGGAAAACAAGTGCAAGGCCCTTGGCAGAGTCCACATGATTGAGTTAGCAAATGAAGGTCACAAAGAAATAACTGAAAATGAAGATGAAGAAGCATGAAAAAGAAGAGGAAAACACCCATGTCCAGGACCAAGAATAACAAGAAATCCTAACTGCCATCCTTTCTGCTATGTTGGGAACCACCCAATATCAGACCCTGAGGATGAAGGGAATAATGATGGAGGCCTTCATCGGTTCCAACAACATTCATAACTTCATAGAATCAAATGTTGGTGAGATCCATGGGCTAAAGAGTTGAACTATTATAAACGTTCCAAGTGTCAATGGTCAATGACACTACGATGGATTGTAAGTGTTGGTCAAAGGAGTGAAATTATAGTTGGACAATTCTTGCTCTTTTTGTTTTGTGGTCCTAGCAGGAACAAGTGTGATCATGCATGTATAGTGGTTTAAGATTTTGGGAAAATTTGGCAGGAGTTTGATAAGTTATCCATGAAATTTGAGGAATGAGAGAAATTGATTCAGTTAAAGAGTTGCAAGAAAGCGCATATAAATTGATTTTACATTTTAACTCATAAAATAAGAAACAACTTGCAAAAAGATACATGTTGCTATACTTTTCAATGTAACTCTATGGAGGATCAATGTGAAGGTGAAGAACAGAATCCATAGAGAAAACGAAGTGTGGTGGCTAATTGGTGAGTTTGTAGGTGTTTTCAAGGCCTACCACACAGACTGCCACTAGATGGAGGCAAGAATACATTGAGTTGGAATCTGGGTTCAAACTAATGATTGTCCCTGGTCATAGGTATCCAAGCTATTCAAGGATGATACGAAGAAAAGTAATCCAAAAGTTATGAGTATGGGACATGTATCTAGTAAGAGTCATTTTGCATCTTAATTTAAATTGTGTTGGTAAGGATGAAGGATGGTTCAGACCACATATTAAGAATTAGATATCCTTGAACAAATAAACTACTTGTCAAGTTGTGTGGTGCCAGGTTTATATGTGCACCATTTTAACAACGAAATAGAAACAAAGAGATTGCTGCAACTGTACATGTTGTACACTCGCTTGTAGTATCGTACTATGCATATCTAAATATTAAAAAGGATAGAGGAGGAAGCTTCTAAGAGAGGAAAGATGTATATAGAGATGTGAACAATATTTAAGAATTCCAATAACCATGTGATTGTACCTCGTCATTTTCTC
>VDFB02343934.1:0-30956 GCA_007258455.2 Sequoia sempervirens
AACATTCCCAACAAGAGTCTCCACAAAGAGACGCACTATGATGTCTTCATGTGGTACATGAAAGACCGCAAAGGCTATTGTAAAAACAGCAAAATGTTTATTTGGGTGCCAACTTCCATCACCGTGAAATTGGGGAAAGTGCTTGCTTGACCCTTTAGGTAACTCATGATTTACCTGAAAAGCCAAAGTTCCAATGCTATTACCCCAAGGTAATGAAGGTGGACGTCTCTTTCCAACATTATTGTTGATACCATCCATTGCTTCTTGTATGGATCATGCAATTGGATGCCAAAGGATCATTCTCGTGACATAAAAGTGTTAGCTTTTTCTTGAAGTTTTATGCCTTAATTAGATCATACCTTAATTTAGAGTGAGGTAAGTTAGGGAAGCCTTCCGCTCTTGGCTCTTCGTGACTTGGGGCCTTGGCGTGGTTGGTCCCCCTCTCTTACAATACCTGAGGTCCTATTTTTAGGTGTTATGATTCTTATTGTCACTTGCTCCATTTCTTGTTTGAAATTCTCATAGTTTTGAATTCCTTCTTCTATGTTTTAGATGATTTGGTTTATGTTTTTTATATCAGACCCTAAATGTGGAACCTCTTCTATGTCTTTCCCGATAGCACCCTCTATGGTGTGCTCTTCTTCTTCTCTTCCAGCAACACCCACATTGGCACGCTCAACAGTACCCTTCTTGGCACAACCACTCTCTTTGTTCTGATTTTCTTTTTCAACCTCTAGGTTTTATACCTTAGCTATTTTCCCTGCCCCTTCCATTCATTTGGAGTATATTTCCTATCTTTCCTTAATATACTTTAGCCTCCTTTCTTTTGTGTTCATCTCCATCCCTAACTTAATGATTTCAAGTATCTCTCTTTTCCTTTTGTTCTCTCGTATTCCCATATGTTTTCTTAGTTTGTACTTTCATTCTTCTTTTTATATGTATCTCTTATATTTTAAAGAAAATCTTAAATAGTTGCATCTTTTCAGGGGTCATTTTAGATCCCTCCCCCCTTTCCATTTTTTATCCCCTAATGGCCTTCCCCCTCTCACAGAGGTGGCCCTTAGGGTCTAACAAAAATTTCTACTAACTTCTTTCTCCTTTTATTCTTATACTTTCTTTATTGATCTCTTCAGGGTCCTAGCAACAAAATAAATTTTGGCAAGAAGGATGGGGAAGTATAGTCTAAAGATTTGTACCCCAGTACTTCTTATGTAGTATGCTTATACCTTAGAGGATACAGTAAAAGAAACATGCATTTGTGGAAGAATTCTAAAAGGAATACTTAACACACATCCTACTAACAACAAAAGAAACATCCATACATTCATTGCACACACATATATAATCCTTATAACTCCTTTATATTATATTATCATCATATACAAGAGCATGTCTTAGTTTATGCTTCACAATGTAGCATATACATACGTCTCTATCTATACATACATCTTCCGCATATTGTTTACATTTCATATATACATACATTCCCTTGAAGGGACATAACTCCTAGAGATATCTAATGTATTTTCCTAGTATTTCAGACCTTTTGCGGTAGCCTACAATAGGTTCTATTTTAGCCCTTGACCTGCTAACAAGATCTTCATCCCTTTCTTCTATCTTAATCAAGAGGATTTTATACCTCTTCCTCATAGCTTGTTTAGATTGCATGAAAAAGATTGGCCAGATCATTATTGGCCTCAGCATGCGTTGAAGCACCACTCTAGTTTCCCCTATTCATCTATGCACTCATTTTTTTTGTATTAAAGATATAGTATCCAGCATCAAAATAGTACATCATAGAACGATGCCAAGACCACCAGTATTAAAGCATATACCAGCTATAGCTTTAATCCTCTACCTTTCCCAATTACATAGCCCCAATGTTTGTTACATCAATTACATACATGAGGAGAACCTACTACAATCATGAGGATAACCTGTTACATATATTCTTGTTCAGTATATATTTTCTTAGCATATACATTGTATCAACATAGTTATTATGTCAACTATATACATTACATACATATTGTATAGAATTAAGGAAAGGGTACAAAACTAAAACTACTCAAAACTAGATTTGTAGATCATCCACTTATACTAGGCATATTGTTCTTCATGTTGAGGAGTACTTCAACTGCCATATGTTCCTCATTTAAAATTTTATCCTCCTTATACACACCTAGGCCCTGTACCTGCTCCTTTCCCCTTTCAATCATGTCAATAAAATCCTTCTTAAAACCTTGTAGAGTTTCAGAAACACCTCAGTGCTTGGTTGCCATGTGTGACCCATCCTTATCTCCTGTATATTGATCCTCATAGTACCATCCTAAAGAAGTTTATAAAATTTGTTGTTAGAAACCTCCACCAACAAGGAAACCTGCATAACAATAGAGTGTAGTGTAAGTCTTTTTTAATACATGATAGGGGCTCTTCTTACTCCTTTAAACCTGTCCTCATTCCTTGCTTTCCATAGATGTCATTGTATTTCGATAGCAAGAGTTAACCAAAATAATGAAAGATATTTTGACAATTTACAATCTTTCTTAAACAAAACTCTATCCATTCTAACTTCATTATTTTCTTTCTAGATGAGCATTTTTTCACAAAATAGCTTCCATATTTCTTTGGCACATAAGCAATCAAACATTATATGTTAATATTTTTCAAGAACTTTATGTATACTGTAGATCTCTACATCATTGGAGTCATTTTTAAAAGGAAATTTTTGAAGTATTAGAAGCCATCTAAAGCAAGATTTTTTAGGTTCCAGATAGTTTGACCAATTATTTCTTAAAATTTTGCTCCACTCTTCCTTACTTAATTTTGTGTTCCAAATTTTGTTTACATGATTTGATATGTCTTGGTTTTTAGCTAAGGTTTTGTAGATTATTTTAGAGTTTATCTCACTTAGCAGGTTGTCATCCTACCATTGGAATTCTTGATATTGCTTCTCATTTGGATTGCTTTGAACAAGGAAGCTTAGATTTTTGCAAGCCTCCTTGATTATAGAGTAAGTCCTCCAATTGGAAGGAGGGATGTTGTATTCTACCTTTAGTTCCTCCCACCCTTTAAAATATGCATCCTTTAGGGCGTCCTTGAAACGGTTAATTGCTTTAAGTGCCCACTTTTTGGAAAAACAACCATGCACCATGGCAAGGGTCTTGCCACTACTTTCTAGGTTCCACCATATTGATCTATCCTCATAGATTTCATTTTTTCTTTGCAAATTGGTAATTGGATACATTACTTTTTATATACTCCCAATCCCTCTGAATGCTTTTAAAGACAACAGATCCAGTAGGAGATAAGGGATACTTCATGCTAAGAAGGTCACTAAGGGAAAGGGAGTTCCACTTCTTCGCTTGCTTAGAAATAACATTGTGTATATTATTCCTCACCAACACCTTCCAAGGTTCATCCCCCTCCAAAGCTTTGAATATCTACTTGGAAGCAAGATCCATACCATGGAGCCTTAAATCCTTTATCCCAAGGCCACCTAATGCTTTCTCCATGCAACACCACTCCCACCTAACATGTTTTTTCCTTTTCCATTTCCCATCAAACCATAGAAAATCCATACTGAGGAAAAGTATAAACAATAAGAGGAGAGGATTTTCTGACATACTTGAAGCCTAGTAACTAGTGAAAGGAATTTTTTGTTCCACTTGTCAATTTTCTTCTCAATCTTAGATTTGATCAAACCCCACATTTCTTTCAAGTTGGAGCTAATAGCAAACTAAATTCCTAGATATCGTACTTGCTTCTGAGGGCCTCCCCATTGCATGCCATATTTTTGGACCCATTCAAGAGGTTTCTTCTCCCAACCCAACAAGACAAATTTAGCAAGAGCAATCTTGGCCCTGGATGCTTTGCAAAACAAAATAATTTTCTCCATTAGAACACCAAAGTTTTGTTCCTCCAACCTCAAGAATATTGAGGTATCATTTGTAAACTAGGTATTTAGGAGTTCCTCTTGATTTGGAAGAGAGATACCTTGCACTTTTGGTACCTTTCTATTGTCCCTCATAAGGTAATGGAGATCATTAGATGATATAACAAATAGATTTGGAGCCAAAGGGCATCCTTTCCTTATGGACCTTTCTAATTTGAATTCCTCTATTAATGCCCCATTTATTTTGACGTGTGTGGCTACATTTTGGAATAATATGCACACCATATTACAGAATTGTATTGGGTTCACCCAAAGGCTTCAAGAGCAAGCCTTAAAAATGGCCATTCAACCCTATCATATGCCTTTTCAAAATCCAAAAGTAACATTGCAGCCTCTTGGTTGGATTTATCAGCCCACTCCATCACCTCCTAGCTAGTTATTAGGTTCTCTAGTATATATCTCCCTTTGATGAATCTAGTTTGAGTGTTGTTGATAAAGTTTGGGAGGATATTCACCAATCTTCTTGCAAGCACCTTTGCTAAGATTTTGTAAGAGACATTCAACAGTGTGATAGGCCTCCAATTTTTTTATCAAATTCCTATCCCCTTCTTTTGGAAGCATATTAATAATGCCCTTATTAATGTTGGAGCCCAGGGAGCCTTTTTCCAAGGCTTATTTGTACACCTACTCAAGATCCTTACACACCCATTCAATATGTGCTTTGTAAAATTTTGTTGGTAGGCCATCAGCACCAAGAGTTTTATCATTCTACAGAGCTAGGATTGCATTCTTTATTTCTTCTTTGGATATTTCCAAACTCAATTCCTTAGCATCATTTTCCATGATTCTGTTAAGGATGATTTGTTTTATGTGCTCCCTTTATGAATTGCATTTTTCATTTGTACGAGGTTGTGGAGGAAGCCTCATACCACAATGAAGAGTCTATGTGGAGGAGGATTGATCCCTCCTCCACAGCCTTGTGCGAACCCCTACTCTCCCACTGCCTGTGATAGAACTCCCACGCTCGAAACCCTCGCTTCCTCCTGAATTTCATCCATGCACTCAATTTGTTTGTTGTAACAATCAAATTTTTCCTAGTTTTTTCTAAACTATTTCATTCCTAGAATCATATCGTATGATCCTAGACTTGTGACCAATAAGTTAACCTTAATTCATGTACTTCCTAGGTCAATTTTTGTGTCACTTACACCAAATCATATCCTTTGAGTCTTACCAAAATTGGACTCTACTTTTGGATCTCTTCTCAACTTAGACAATCAGATCTATTATTACATATATTTAAAATATGTTTGGATATACATAGCTATTCGTTGCTCCAAAATCAACCAAAATAGTATTGGGTTGTCTATGAAATGTACCATGAAGTTCTATAAAAGAATCTTGAACATTAGCTTCTTGCTTGTCCACAACTACATAGATCTTGGTTGGTGGCTTGATGTTCCATTCTACATTCTTGGGACATTTTCTCTTAAAGTGATCAGCTCCACAAGTCCAACATCTTATTTTGGGACATGTCCTTATTTCCTAGTTCTTAGAAGTGTCTAATGGGGTCATAGGTTTAGATGGATTTTTCCACCTTTCCTCACTGCTCCAAAATGGTATTTTCCTAAAATTTCACAACTTGTCTTGGCTCCTTTTGAATTTTCTAGTAGTATTTTCCACTCACAATCTTTTCTTATTGTCCTTTTTATCAACATGGGAGAAGGTCAATGATTTTTATCTCCTTTCCTACTTATTTCTTTATCTTTCTTCAACAATGGTAGTTACCTCCATTTCATGATAGGTTTTAGGTCATGTGAGCTTTTCTACATACATCAAGCTCTTTTTCAAACCAAGAATGAAATTTTTCATGCAACCTTCCTCCTCCTTCATGTAATATAATGCTAAAAAAGGCTCATAAATTTAATCTTGTATTCATGTGATGTCATAGTTTTTCGATGAAATTAATGGAATTCAATCATCTTTTGGTCAAAATAATGATCTAACAGTTATTCCTTGTGAAACTACCTTACCAATTTGTCCCAGGTCATGTCCTTTAATGGCTAGATAGTCATCCCACCTTAACGAAGCTTCCCCTTCCAACTAGTATTAGTTATTTGAGCCTTGGTATTGTTTTATATATCAATCAATCTAAAATATTTGTTTGTGTCTATCAACCAAGCCTTTGTTGCATCCTGTTGAACACTCATAATACTAAGAGGGGGGTGAATTAGTATTCTATTAAACCATCTAATCATTAACCATCCAATTACCAAAGCATACTTTACTGCAATAAGGAATGAAAGCATGAAACACCCATAACGGACATAACGCATGAACACCAACATTTTTACGTGGAAAATCTAAAAAAGAAAAAACCATGGTGAGGATTAGCTCACAATATATTATAACTGATTATAAGATATTACAGAAAGGCTCACTGCCAGGTGGACTCACTATCCAAGTGAACTCACTATTCATAGAGAAAAGAAAGATAGAAAGAAGTGGCTTCAAAAAAAATATTTGAACTAATACAAAGTGCATATAACATATGATGGATTCAATTCTTTTTAAGCTCAAAATACTGACTTAATACACTTTATCCAACTTAGAGTACAAATATTTGTTTTGATTTACATTCACACCCCTTTTTTCAACTTTCATAAATTATTCACTCAACTCTGCTCAATTTTGCATCATTGCCTACATTCAAATCACATACACATTAAAATTGATGTCCACAAACTCAAAAAAACCTTGTATATATACCAATCTCCATCGCAAACATCAATTAGGTCAACCTAATTAGATGTAGCCCTAAAACATACAAAACATGCCTTGTCGGCACCCAATTCAAATCAAAATACCTTTGCACCCAAAACAACATGTGATATAGGTTGGCATGGACCTATAATATCTCCTTACATTCGCATTACATATTTAATCTCCGCAACTCTTTACATTCATTCGGTTGGTCAGGCATAGGACCTAGAAAGTAAAATACTTCAACTGATCATCACCATAAGACACGTGGACCTCAAAACATCATACCAACTGGAAAACACAATGTATTGGAACCTATTAACATTCTCCCAAAACCAAAAAGTCTAACTCAAATCTATGGAGGAGTGTGGACCAGTTAAGTTATAGCCAATACACAAAAAATTGTGTAAACCTTATATGTTGATCTTTTATTATTTGCAACTTGCAAACCACTTATCCAAATCAAGTGAAATTCTAAATAAAGATACTACTGACATCCATAAGCAACATATTAGAATCACAAGAGTAAATCTTTATGGATGAACAAATGCAAACCAAATTACTGGAGGGCACTGTGTACTAAAACTATCGATGTAGACACTGAGCAAAAATTCTTAACTATTTATGTGTGTGGATCAAACCCTCTTGAAAAATAACTCTTCTACAATCATCCTCAGCATAAATTTGGCATCCATCATGTAATGTTGATAGAAATGACAACTCATTAATGACAACCTTGTTCATTCTTCCAATAATCTCCCCTTTTGTCCTTTATGGCAACATGTGCCAAAGCAAAAATTCTCTCCAAGTATCTCTCCACAAATATCTCTCCCCAAATATCTCTCCCCCTTTGACATCAAGGACAAAGGGTGTACTGCTACCAACAGTGTATGCTCTTCCTAAAATGAATGTACTAGATTCCCCTTAGGAAGTTAACCATTAAAACTCCTAATACATTTGCATATGTACAAAAAGAATCTGAAAACATGAAAATTTGAAAGGTACATAGAAATAGAAATGGTCAACTCAAAGATGTTGACACTGAATCTTTTGAAGAATACCTTTCCAAGCAGATTTACCTTCTTCCTAGTTCTTTGTTGTTGCAAGAATTATGTGTAGGGACTCAAGCTCCATTAATGTGTCTTCCCCTTCTTCCACAGTACCAGGGGTAAGGTTTACCTTTGAGATTTTGTCAGTACTGTCAAGGGCACTTGAGATAGGTAAATGCTTTGTTTTTACCAAGTCATGTAGCTTTCCTAACTGCTTGATAATCCCTTCTTGTTGGCTCTCTAGGGTGAATCTGTCATGCAATTCCACTATAGCAGTCTAGGTTTGATCATTTTTGTCTAGTGTCGGATCATAGGCACTTGAGGCATTAGTTATTTGGGACTCAATTGAGTCCATTTCATCTTTTATACCTTGTGTGGCATCCAACCACTTCATGCAATAGGGTGCTAGCAAGAAGTTGAGTCCACTTTTTGGCCAAAAAGTGGATGTTTTCCCTAATTTTTAGAATTTGACACATTTGACCTTAAAATTTGAAGCACTTAGAGATGGAATCTTGGAAAAGTCACTAATCATAAAATGTAGTATTTGGAGTCTAGTTTCCAAATATGTAATTTATTTCAATACCCAGATGATACAAATTGATTTTCAATAGGCATTTCTAAAAATCATTGTTTAAAAGTCACTTTTTTTGCCATACCATGCACATGTATGTCATCCATATTTTGACCTAAATAATCGTATTTTTCTAAATCATTTTGGGAAAATATTTTTAACTCACAGAAGCATGTTTTCAATATATTTTTGTAATTTTTTTATTGAATTTTTTATTTGTTAATTTTTTATTGGTCATATTTGTTGTTTTGAAAAATCGTCGTGTACACCATGCATAAGATGACTTAAACTTATCATTTTTTGAAAAAAAAATCAAATTGAAAAGAATTGTCTGAAGTACGTTTTCATGCAATTCATTTTACAAAAAAAATATTTTAATAAAAAGTTATTAAAATACTAAAAAAACCTAATATTTCAAGTTTATGGACCAGTTTCATTAGAAATTAATTAAAAAATAGAAAAAATAATCCAATTGTAAAAAAAATTACATATTTGGAATCTACACTATCCCATCTATAATGGGTTTAATTTCGTCAAAAAAAAATGCAAAAAAGGTCTTCAGACATATGTCCAAAGTCACTATTTTCTTGTGACATTGACATGACCTTCAAGTTGCAGGTCAAACTAGGTCTAAAGCTAAGGTTCGGGTCCCCAAGCCTTTTCCTGAACCGAAAAACAAAGCATAAACCCGACCAAAAATTCATATTTTAAAAAATGGGATCCCATTTCATTAAAATATATATATATATATGCTTCTACGAAATGGGATCCTATTTTGCAAAATGGGATCCCGTTTTGAAAAGTTGCCAAAAACGGAAATTTTCTAAAAATGGAAAGTTTTCAAAATGGTATCCCATTTTGAAAATTTTCCAAAAAAAGTTTTCAAAGCGGGATCCCGTTTTGAAAGTTATCAAAATGGAAAGTTTCCAAAAATGAAAAAATTTCAAAATTAGATCCCATTTTGAAAAATGGGATCCCGTTTTGAAAAATGGGATCCCATTTTCTTGAAGCTGATTTCGAGTTTTTTGCAAAGGCAAAAACTTCCACATTTTGTGGACTCATCTTCTTGCATTTACCCAATACAAGAATAGTGGTTTTGCCTCTTCCTCGCAAGCCTACACTTCCTTCAAACATTCTTCAACTTTGTTGTGTAGATGAACACTTTTCTATGATATCCAAAAACTTTACCTCTGTAAGCCTTGTGTCAACCTCTGTTTCCACTTGTCCTTTCTTTCTGGAGGCATATTTCTTAAAGGAATCAATCAATAATTTGAAATTTTCCACAGCAAGCAAAGATGTATCAATATTAGTTCTTTGTGTGATCTCATGTAATATCTTGATGGTTTCATCCATCAATTCACCATTCCTTTGGTGATTCAATAATTTCTTCTTTATCTGATGCATGAAACACATCACCTAGCTGCAACTTATGAATGGGAGATAGCTTATTTAAATCAACATTGCCATGTTGCATGGGAAAGCGTAATAATAGAGAAGAGACAACCGATTGGAACCTTAAATACTTAGATAATAAGCCTTTCAAAGGATTACCATAGGAGGAGGATTCACTGGAGGGCTTAGCTAACTCAAATTTTTCTGCTTCTTCATTCTTTCTAGTATCTGGATCTTCTTCTTCCTCTACTTTTTCTTCCTCTTCACCAAAGGTCTTGTCTTTGTCTTTTTCTTCATCTTTATCTTCATCTCCTTCATCCTTATCCTTCTCTCCTTGCTCATTTTCTTCACTTTCATTCTTATCTTCTTCTCCTTCCTTCTCACTGTCATTTTCTCTTCCTTTATTTTCTACATTCTCATGCATTTTCTCATCAACTGCATCATGATTTTCACCTTCACTGATGCCCTATTTTGTATCTACCGGAGGAGCAGATATCTTTGGGTTTCCTTGATCTGCAGTAACCTATGTCATCGGAGGAATATGAGTGTCATCCTGTATGGCTTCCTCTCCAATCATAGTTTCTCCTTTAGCAATATCTTGCATTGGTTCATCCAGAGGAGTATTGTCTAGATTTTCCTCTACATTAGTAACTTCAATATTTTTGCCATGCTCTTGTTGAGCTTTAGTTATCATAACTTGATCTTTGTTGGTAGAGGCAATGAGAATCATCCCATATTTATGAGCTATATCAGTAATATTTTCCTCTATTTTCTTCTACATTTTCTCAAACTGATCTTGTTCTCTTCCCATCAGAATTATGACCCTCTATTTTGTTCTGAATTCTTTGCCAAGAAGACTTGAGCCAATGTGTCCTTGTCAACGTCAGATAAGGAGAATCCATTTTTTTCCACAACATCTAATCTAATTTTCTCTTCTTTTTCTATGGCATCTTTTCTCCTTTCCATTAAGATGTTCCACACATCATTAGGAACCTTCTTCTTTATATTCTCCATATCAACTTCAATGGTAACAATGTATTTGATGATTGCCTCTATTATGGTGGCTCTATCCACCTCATTTGCATTTTTGTATAAGGAAATTGTTTCTCCCAACATCTCATGATTCAAAATATCTTTGAATAGTGCATCCAACTTCATTGGACTATGAGGTCTCTCTGGAGTTGTCTTCTTTTTCTTCTTATTTTTCTCTAGTTTAACTATTTTTGACTTATTTTTCTTCTTCTATTTCATCTGTTTGTGCATATGTATCCCAAAGGCTTGCTTTTCCTTCTTAATCTCTTCTTCATCTGAGGTATCAACAATGTTGATTCTCTATTTCTTTTTCCTAGAGCTCCTTCTTCTCAAAATCAATGGAGTGCCTTCATCCTCTTCTTCTTCCTCAAAAAGTACACTCATGCTCTTCTCCCTTACAACTTTCTCTTTTCTTCTCTTTGGTGTAGTGGAAGTAGAGGGGGTTGTCGAAGTAGTTTTCTTTCTCTTTTCAGGCCTTGTGGTATCCTTCACTTGAAGTTCTTCTATTATTGAAGCACTAGTCTTTATCCTTTTAGTCTTGCTTGTAGTAGAAACTGATCCAGAGGGCTATTGAATACTAGGGGGAAGTGGAAGCAGTTCTTCCAGAGCTTCTAGGTCTGGTGGACCCACTTGTTGTGCTTTCTTCTCCTTCTACTCTTGCTATTGTTTCCTGTATTTTTTCTTCTATGAATCCCTTTTCTTTGAAATAATCATTCACCATCTTTTTCACTTTCTTCTTTATTTCAATCTTCTTCAGCTCCATATGCACTTCCATGGATTTCTCCTCATATGTGCCATGTATTTCTTGTGCAGTGTCCTTAGGAATCTTCAACAATATGTCAATATAGCCATTTACTTAATTTTCATTGGTCTCGTATCCAAGTGGTAGAATCTAGATAGTTATGGGTTTTATAGCCTCAATAATGTGTTCATCTGTTGTGACCAAAAATATGATATCCTTCTCATATTTGTCCATCACTAACTTAGGGATCCTCTCCCTTTCACACATTCTCTTCTGGACTACTACAAAGAATGCAGTAAGTTCTTCATCTTGAGCTTTTATATCACCAAGGTTGTGTAGATATTCCAAAATTTGATGAGATACCGGTCTGCTCTTATCCCATATGACATTGCTTCTTCCCAGAAGCTCCCATAGAAAGTAGAATAGCAAACAAACTACCAAAGATCCAAAGTTTAAGGGATATTTATTCTCTTTAGTTTGCTTCAAGTTTTCAAAGATTTGTTTCCTTAGCAACTCACACAAGTCATAGTCATTTCCCTTTTCCACCATTTCATAGGCTACATGAATTGTTGTAGCTAACACCGAATTCTCTTTGTTGGTGTAGTATGTCTTATATCCTATAACCATAGTTGCATATCTTACAACAGGATTCCATATGGTGTTCACAGTAAGATCCCTTTGATCAAATGTAGCTCTAGTTAATTCCTTACATCCTTATTCTTCACAGATTTCAACACTAATATAGTTTCGGTGGTACATAGTCTAGTAACTTCCCTTATGACTTCCTTTGATATCAGATCGGGCATGTCAATCCATATGAATTTTTCATGCACTCTAATTAATTCCATTCTCACATACTTAGACTTTTCATCATCATAAATGAAGCATGGAAACCATTGCCAGACGTCTAGTTTCTTCTTCACTAGGTTTTCATACTCAGGCTTATTTTGTAATCATCTCTAATTAACTATTTTTTCCACAGGTCAGCAAACCTTTTGTGATTATACTCTTCCATTTTCTCATGGATTTATGCCCTAGTATCTTTTCTAGAAAAAACCCAGATATTCAAAAAAGCTCTAAGTGGGTCATCCTCAAAAAAATTCATGGGGCATTTCTTGAATTTCAGATGGTATTTCTCACTCACATTTACTATTTTAGGTGTACCCATCTCTATTGAATTCAAATACTTCAAAAAAAAAATTCTATTTCATCTTTAGACAATGGTAAATACATTTTTTCACTCAATTAGAACTAGGGTTTGGATGCTCTGTTTCACAAATCACCTTTGAACTCTTGAATTCACTTCAACACACTCTACTTGCTCCAAATACATCAAAGTGAATGAAATTGATAAAGTGTAGGAACATATAGCCCTTTGATTCTGCCCTAATTTTCATTCAATGTGCCAAACAATAAGGTTGGTAAAACCCTTCTCTATGCAATAGAAAACCCTAAATCGCTCTATAAATCTTTGCATCTGCATATTTTCTTTCAGCGTCTTCTCCAAAAGACCATTACAGTCCATCTTCATCACATATCTTTGTGCCAAGCCATGGCACCTCATATCGGCAGGGGGTTATTTGATTATCTATTATTGCTCCCCCTAAGCCAATGCCTAGGTTCAATTCCCAAAGGAAACATTTACACCAGAGGGTGGTACATATTCATTTGTAGTCTATGATTCTTCCTTGTTCTTAGTCTCATTTTTCTTTCTCCAAATATTTTCCATTTCCTTCTTTTCTTCAACTATATCAATATTTTTAACAAGTTCATTCCTTTTTACTAGATTATCTTTCCTTGTATTTTTGCTTCTGCAAAATTTAGTAATATTTCCAAGTCTATTGCAATTGTGACATACAACTTTTCTTTGAACAATGTACTCCTTCCATTCATTTTGGATCTGCATTAATTAGCCTTGTGTCCAAACCCATAGCATGTATAACAGTAACCATTAAAAGGTTGAATCATTCTACCATTGTTATATGCATTAATCATTTGACTTCTACATTCATTTGCTATATGTCCAAGCTTATTGCATGTAAAGCATTGACCAGTAAAAGATGGAACATTCTAATTCATTTTGCTTCTACATTCCATTGCTCTATGTCTGAATTTATTGCAAGAATAACAAATTAATATACCATTGAAAGATGGGTACCTTTGAGCATTTCATTGTCTAACAGGGTGGAAAAACATAAAATTTCTTAGGACATCAACTATCAAAGGGCCAACAGAAAATGAGCTTGGATTAAAAAGGATTCACCAATAAAAGATGGAACATTCTGATTCATTTTTCTTCTACATTCCATTGCTCTATGTCCGAATTTATTGCAAGAATAACAAATTATACCATTGAAAGATGGGTACCTTTGAGCATTTGGTTGTCTGAGATTTCAGATCTTGCCATTTCTCTTCTTGTCTTCAGTCTTTTCTAGTTCATTGATCTTCTTCACATTAGGTGTCTAATTTTCTTTTGAGCTTTCTCCTTTTTCAAGTCCCAAAACACCTTTGTCTTTAGATTCTTTATGGCCTGCAATCAGCTCATCAAGCATTGTAGAACTTGTCTTGAATTTATCTTCACATGACTTCTTTCTTTCTCTAGATCTGATCTTAGATTTACCACTTCATGTTTAAGCCTTGTGCATTCATCAGTTTTTCTTTTTACCATTGCATTCAGACATTCCTCAATCCTTTTCTTTTCTTCCACTTGCACTTTCAATCCAGTGATGTTCTCATTTTCTTGTTTCAATTTTTCATTGACCTCCTTATGCCTTTCTCTAACTTCTTGTTCTCCATCTTTGTCAAGCATGCAATCTTCTTCTATGTATCCAATAGCAGTAATCTCTTTCAGAGGAATAGGAAACTTTCTATTAGCCATGTGTTCAATCTCCAAGATCTTCCCAAAGTGGTCAAGCTTCTTCCAAGTAACCAAGCTCTGATACCAATTGTTGAACACTCGAAATACTGAGAGGGGGGTGAATCAATATTCTATTAAACCATCCAATTACCATTTACTACAATAAGGAATGAAAGCATGAAACACCCATAACACACATAACACATGAACACTAGGATTTTTACATGGAAAACCCAAAAAGAGAAAATCCACGGTGAGGATTAGCTCGTGCAATATATTATAATTGATTATAAGATATTACAGAAAGGCTCACTGCTAGGTGGACTCACTATCCAAGTGAACTCACTGCTCACAGAGAAAAGAAAGATAGAAAGAATTGGCTTCGTATCCAAGATTTGAACTGATACAAAGTGCATCTAACATGTGTTGGATTTAGTTCCTTTTAAGCTCAAACTACTAACTTAATACACTTTATCCAACTTAGGGTACAAATCTTTGTTCTAATTTACATTCACAGTGCTCTCTTCTCAACTTTCACAAATTATTCACTCAACTCAACTAAATTTTCCATCATTGCTTCCATTTAGATCATGTACACATTAAAATCGATGTCCACAAACTCAAAAAAACCTTGTATATATACCAATCTCCATCACAAACATCAATTAGGTAAGCCTAATTAGATGTAGCCCTAAAACATACAAAATGTGCCTTGTCAACACCCAATTCAAATCAAAATACCTTCACGCCCAAAAAAACATGTGATATAGGTCAACATGGATCTATAATAGCTCCTTCTTACATTCACATGACATATTTAATCTTTGCAACTCTTTACATTCATTAGGTCGGCCAGGCATAGGACCTAAAAAGAAAAATACTCTAACTGATCATCACCTAAGGACACATGGACCTCAAAATGTCATACCAACTAGAAAACACAATGCTCTGACACCTGTTAACATTCTCCCAAAACCACAAAGTCTAACTCAAATCCACGGAGGAGTGCGGACTAGTTAAGTTATAGCCAATACACAAAAAACTGTGTAAACCTTATATATGTCGATTTTCTGTTACTTGCAACTTGCAAACCACTAATCCAAATCAAGTGAAATTTTGAATGAAGATACTACTAACATCCATAAACAACATATTAGAATCACAAAAGTAAATTTGTATGGGTAAACAAATGCAGACCAAATTACTGAAGGGCACTATGTACCTGAAATTGTCTGTGTAGACACTGAGCAAAAATGCTTAATTGTTTCTATGTGTGGATCAAACCCTCTTGAAAATAAACTCTTCTACAATCATCCTTAGCACAAATTTGACATCCATCATGTAGTGTTTACATCAATGAAAACTCATTAATGACAATGTTCGAACATTCTTTCAATACCCTCAACCTATATCATCATACTTGGGAGGTTGCATCTTTATTTCTTGAAGCAAGGGATCTTTCCTTTCATGATATTGTGTTTCCTTGAGTGATGAGCTATGGTAGGGTATTCAAGAAGTATTTTCATCCCATGGTCTAAATCAGAGGGTTATTCCTCTTCCATATCTTATCTTTGGTGTGTAGACTATATTATGATTGGTTTCTTATTCTCATTATCTCATTAACTTTTCTATGTATTTCCCTTGAGAGGCCATCCTTGTGTAAAGAGCACTCATTTCCACTTGAAGCTCTTTTTGGCACCACAACTAGTGGTGGTGATGTATTCTATTCCTATTGGCACATAATATTTCCACTAAAGTAGGACTTGATCCTTTCTAATTCATCCTCCTCATGGTGTATAAACTCAATCTTTATTGTGAAGGTGGAATTAAATCATTTTAGTTTGAATAACAACACAGTCTACACTTACTAGGAAGGAGACTATTAGTAGAAATAATTATAGAAAATGTATGGTATTTCTAGTCAACCCATCATTTGTTATTAAATTATTTTCATTCCATAATACATAATTCTCATTATTAGATCATAAAATTTATATCCTTCTTATATTCATATATAGTTTTTCCTGTTACATGTGTACATAGGTTATCTTCACATGATGTAATTTATTTAGTATTATAATCATTGTGGTTACATAGTTACATAAATGCTTTCCCTTTTACAACATTGAGTTATTCTTCAATAAGGTCTTCCTCATTTGAGGCTTCCCCATCCAAGTTGGCTTTTGAATGTAAACAGATGTATTCTAAAATGACCACCTTAGATAGGTTTGGGGTGTAACACCCACACCTAAAGGGAAATTCTCTCACAACAAACAATTTTGTTTTCACTATTATTTCTTAAACCTTGGATGGACCCACCTTGTCCTTTTCATTCTTGATTTATATCCACTTCAAGATGGTAGCTAAGGTTTTTATGTTTGAAAGCATTTCTATTTTTACTATCAATATGGTCTTTTTAGGTTCCTCCAAGATAGTAGTAGGATTTTTGGGTTTCCCTCAAGTTTTATGGAAGCCTTACATTTTTTCCTTATTTTCATGTCTCATAACTATAATATACAAGGAAATTTTATTAATTATGAAACATGTGGACACCAAGATCTTGAATTGGTTCTCGATTCTTTGATACCAATGTAAGAACCAACCATGGAGCAAAAAAAAATGGAATTGAACTAGCAAAGTAAATACAAAAACATTTTTAATCGGCAACATGAATATGAATATGACCTTATTTAGTTTATACCACAATATGAATATGACCTTATTTAGTTTATGAATATGAATATGACTTAACAGTACTTGGTGAAGAATAAGAGCTTGACTAGCCATGCATAACAATATGGATGTATGGGTTCACATTTACTTGACTTGAGGTTGTAATAAACCCAACCACATGTACCACTACCTTTTCCATGCCAACCAAATGGATTTAGCAAGCTATCTTGGAGAACAATCTTATAGTGATCGAGTCAAGGTTAAGGGATTAAAGGTGAGGGGTAAAGTCTATGGTTTTTTCAAGGGAATGATTGGGATGAGGACTTTGGTGTACATCCAATACTACATTGAGGGTTGATCCCCATCTTGATGAGGTCAAGCATGTCATTGAAAAACTAGGAAGATAATTGTGGTGTACTCTATACTAAATTGAGGGTCCATCCTTAATCACAAATGATCATATAGTCACAAGAGAGACTTCCACAAGCAATGAACCTTTCTAGGTTGGTAGATTCCAACTTCAATCACCCCTAGGCCACTGGAAACAAGTTTGTGGACACCCAAGAAGAAGTAGTATCAAATATATATCACTTCATGGCCTTGGTGATATTGTTGACTAACCCCTTCACAATATCGGTAACACTTAGCATCAATCACCTTTGTGCTATAAGTTATTGTCTGTTAACCCTCTCAATACAATGGTCAACTCTAATTTCTATTACCTACAAGGTAGGGGTAACAACCAACTCAACCATTCTAGTATAACATCTAGGATATCTTTCACCTTTGTGATATAGGTGAATGTTGGCTAGTCCATCAAATATGATAGTAACTCCTAGCATTAACCATTGGCATGGTCCAATGTCAACCTGCTAACTACTTTGATATCCTAGAGGTTCAAACTTGAGGTCATTTATAGCTTAGAATTTATTGGAATTCTAACTATAGTTGACTCAATATGGAGGGAATTCTAAAGTGAAAGGTGATTCGTTTGGGGTAGCTAGAGATAGACTAACTATTAATGATCCAACCCATATACATAGGAAAGATTAGGAAATGACCACCCTTATAATTTTAGGTTGACCCCATTGTTCAACATAGTAATCATTGCATGCATACACATAATCAGTAATAGGTTTAGCTAGTGACATGTTATCTAGGAATAAGGATATGATAACCCCCTCCCTTAAGGCATAACATTACAAGGAGGCTTGAAGGAAGTGAGCCATAACCTATGGAGAAAATATTGTTTGAATGGAACTCTTACTGTTAGTAATATACTAGTTGCCCTAGGATATCTCTTTTTTATTATATTCAACTTGTAGATTATATTATTATCTAGATTTAGACCTTTAGTATAAATTTAAGGGTTTGTGTGGCATAGGAGAAGACAAGGTAATACCATCCACTTAATTCATTTGGCCTATAGTACTTATGGCAACAAATACCCACTTGATAAAGCCAACCTAATTATAGCAAGGCACACTTCCTCAAATCTTAAAATGGAAACAACCTCAAGGGTACACTTAGTTACCATCCTATTCACATAAGGTTCACATCAAAATAAGGTTTGGTTCCTCTACATGATCTACCTCTGTTTAGCTCAATTTTTATTTATCATTTTGTGTGGCACATATCACCAAGATAATGTGAAATTCTTGTCGATTCCTTTCTTAAAATCATGGAAGCATGATCTACCAAAGATACATGGTAAGCAAGAACTAAGGATAACCAGTTGAGCATCATGTAAATTGAACCCTTATTGCAATACAATCATCTAAATACAACTTATGCAAACCTTTTTCTCAATTTATAAGAGCCACTATAGACCAAATGAAGTAGTAGCATAGTTTCTAAGGCCTCTTGCTACTAATTTAATGAATCAATGATTCCTACTAAGTTAGGATTTATCACCTACCTAAAGAGCTAAGGAACTTTCCCTAGAGTATTTATTCTCATACTATCTTTGTGATTATATTCAGAATAGATTTGATGCATCTTTCCCTCAAACAATGGTACTACTACTCCAATTTTCTCTTATATTTAAACTTCATTCCCAAGAAATAATGAGAGATATTTTTGTCCACAATCTACTATGTTACAACTTCAAATTTGATATAAATGATTTATCAGTTTGGAAAAGTAAATAAATAAGAAACAAGACTCACTATGACTCATTCACTGTATTTCTTTTATAATTAGTGAGGGTAATAACACTATATCTTTATAGTGCTATTGATGATTTCAATAACTTTAGGTTGAGCAGTTTTTATTGAGGAGAACGCAAGTCTAGCTATGGCAAGAGTAATTTACACAAGACATTTAGTTATCTTATTCATCATTAGTTGTCTTCATTTCTAGAAATATATTCATAATAAAACATATTGAAAGTGCTCAATATATCATTATTATTCCATTTTATACAGCTACAGTGCCCAGGTAGTATGCCTCATATAGGAGTAGGGTCGTTTAACCAAAATAGACTAAGGGTAGTTTATTGCAGGCAAACAAGGACAAACAAGGTGTTTATCTATGGACAAATCAACGTGCTTTGCAAATTTTTATTTTTTAATATAACCAAGATAAAATAAGCATAGAAAGGTAAGGGTTGGAGAGGATTTAAGCAACTTATTATTAAAGAGAGTGTAGCATTACCAGTTCACAGCTCTAGGTCAAAAGAATTTACCACTTAAAAAAAGGGAGTGTAACACACCTCCTGGTTGCTTCCTACCATCATGCCTAATCTCCAGTCGCCTTCCTCACTTGACATGACCTAGGTTGCCCCTTTTCAAGCCCTTCCCTTTATCTTTTTGTACTCATGTACAATTTTTTTTTTTATTGTATTTTATTTCTAAAATGATTTTCTATTATCAACAAGATATATTTATAGTGGTAATTGTAAAGGTTGTCAATATTATATATTGACATTGTCAAATAGTTTTATATTATTTTATAGTGTATTAGCTAGTTGTTCCATAAAATCGATCTTTAGAACAAGGTTGTCAATACTTAATCAATAGAGCTCATAACACCTTACTATCATTGATGGCTCTTATAGTATGTATTAAGAAAGGTGAGATTTAATTTACTCATTCCAATGCAAGTGGCTAGCTAAAGGTCAAGGAAACAACTTGCATTTAAAGGAAAATTCACTATCTAGTGATCTCTTTAGGGTGACTCAATCTCTAGGCTACAAAGATAGGTATTTATTAAAAGGCTTAAGGACTATTCCCAAGATAGGTTGCTAGGTCCATTTTTGTTGCACCCTTGCACCTGCAAAACCAATCAAATTCTCACACACAATCAACACAAGATTGTTAGCACGCAGTTAGTCCCAAAATATAACATACATGTATAGATACAACCATGTTGTAAATTAAAACAAACCAATTACTTCATAACTTTCAATTACTCAACAATTTAATAATTAACAATTAAAGTATTAAGTCTATAGCATTAATTATTAGGTCCATGCAACTTCAAAAATTATCAAGCAAGATAAAGTTAAGATTTTTTCCTTAGTCTAAATTAAATTGACATCAAACCTTTGACACATAAAGAGAATATAAAATTTGTGAAGATGTGACATATCTCTAACTTGTAATATTTTCTTATTTAAGAATTTACAATATTATATATCAACATAACTATAAACTATCACACTCAATTTTCAAATATAACATATTTTCCATATTTTTTATAATATATATCCTATTTCTATTCTCACTTAGTTATATGTCTTATAAAAATTATTCTAAAACTACTTTAATTTATTATAAGTGTTATGCTTTCCTACTACTATGTTGTCATACTATTTAACTGTTATTTCATTTCACTTCTTACATCAACTCTAAAACACAAATTACATGCTCAAACGGTTGAGAGGACCTGGAAAAATAACTCTCAATAAATTTGATATGCAGTTAAAAAAATGATATTACAAATTATATCATTAAAAATTATTCTTACATAATTTTATTATAAAATTGCAAGCAAAAAAATATATTAAAGATATTGCAGTTAAAATAAATGATTTTTTTCTCAAGTGTGTATGATATCTTCTTTATCCATGCAGATTCCAAACCCTTCGCAGGCATTGATCACCTTGCAATTTGGCGGTCAGTTTAACTGAAAATTTGGCCCAAATCAAGCCAAGCTAAAATTAGTTTGGCAAAAGGATAATACGCCAATGTTAGCAGCATGTAAATGTGGAGCCAACTTTCTTTAAACAGCATATTTAGCCGTTGGGCTGATCATTCCCAAGCAAAACATAATGCAGATAAATAGGCTATGTATATTTTTGAAACTGCCTGTGTATATATACAGAATATACTTGTACACATGTTATCCATGGGTGGAGAATTGAAGTAAATTCTCCTAAGAAGTTTTGTTGATGGTAACAGCCAGGAATATGGGCTGCTTGCAGAGAAGAGTCCTGTTGTTAATGCTATTTATGGTTTATGTTGTTGTACAGTCTGAAGATCCATACAAGTTTTTCACATGGACTGTCACTTATGGAACCATTTCACCTCTGGGTGTGCCTCAGCAAGTAAGTTATGGCATAATTATGTTTAACAATTTTTTATCTACCTAATTAACTGTCATCATTTTTCTATTGAACTGTACTTTAGAGATAAGATTATTCATCAAGCTTGTGAAGTTTCATAACTCATACATACTACCTATCAGCTATTCAACTCATTCCCAGCCATTAACTTAATTATCATCTATTCACAATATAATCCATTGTTTATTTACATTGATTTTTGGATAGAATTTTTGCATCAACGTTTTGATCACACTCTGTGATTCACCGTAGGATGAAAGCAAAGAGTTTAAGGAGAGAAACTGATATATTCAATTTGAAGGGAAAGACTTTTATATGTCTAAAAAGACTGTTTTAGAGCATTTGCATGATACTACAATATTATATTTTTGGTTGATCCCACAATAATGTTACAAATATTTATTTCTATTGTTTTTATTATATAAAATGATTTTTAAGGGATCAAAAATTGTAAATATTTATAAGCTTATTCTTCATAATATTTTGTTTTTACCATTTTATTTTAATTTATACTTTTTTTAAAATCTATAGATTTTAAATATTAAAGTTGATAAAGTGTAGTTATAATGAAATTTGTAAGAGAGTTATAATGCAGTAGATGGTTAAATTTTCATAATATAACTTTGATGATCATTTACATATCAAACATTCATTATATATATAGAAATTTTACAAATTATCATAAGCATCTTAAATAAATTTATCTAAAAGATGTCAAAGGATACTAATTACCAATCTAACTTATGTTCAAATTTAATATAAATACCTTAAAATTGATAACCTTGTTCTAAATAATTAATAAATATATTTAAGATATCTAAACTACTTATTTTATATCTACATTTAATAAAATTACTTATTTTTTAATTAATTATTTCACATTTAAACACAATAGATTTAAGAATCATCAACTCTATTTTCTAATTTATACATTTTATTTTATATTAAAAATACATAATGAATCATTCTTAATTTTTTTTTATATTTATTCAATAAGATTGAATTGAGAATATCTTTCAATTTAATTTTTCAATTACTTCTCATTTGAATTACAGTTGAAAAGATTTTTTGTTTTTATCTTAGATACATGTTAGATCCTATTTAATGGATATACATACCCAAAAAAAATGGGAAGATTTTGGCGATTGATAGTGTCTTCCTATTCTATCTTTCCATGTTCTATATTGTCTATACAGAAATAGAGTTGGATTGATTTTTCTGTCCTTTGCTTCAGTGTTCTATTCAACAATCATTCCATCGTATTTTTCTATTTTTTTTGCATCGGTATAATATTCTATATTCTGATTTGTTTATGTTTCTGAATATGCTACCCTCTCTTTGTCACGCTTCATACACAAAATATTTAGATTAAATTTGAAAATTAGTTGTCTTTCTATTCTATTTTGTATTTTGATTATACTTGAATCTATAAGCCTTTATCGACTTGATTAGCATGTATTTTGGATAATTTTTAGAGTTGGGTGTCTTTCTATTATAGATTCTGTTTTGTGTATCTGAGATTATTTTCTTGTTTCAAACTACACAATAGCATTGGGTGTCTTTCTATTATAATCCTCTAGATTTCATTTTTCTCTTTCTATGCTTCACCCCAGTTCCAGAATTTGGGAGGTATGCCTTCCCGGGTTGATTATTCATTTATTTTAGGTGTATGCAATATAATTGTATTAATTTTGAGAACTGAGTGTCAACATTGACAAAATGGGATGTGATATTCATAAAATTGTAAATTTTATTACAGACTTGATTCACTTTTTAAAATTGGGTATCTGGATTGATCGAAGTAGATGTAATTAGATGTAATGTAATGAGTATTGTTCAGATTTTGTAGCTAAGACCTTGGGTGTGATGAAAATTTGAATTGAGTTTATATTGGATATTAATCAAATTTTGAATTTTTGTGATATTGGACAGGGAATCTTAATCAATGGTCAATTCCCTGGACCTCAAATCAATTCCACAACAAATGACAATATTGTCGTCAATGTTTTCAACAAATTAAACGAGCCCTTCTTGATCAATTGGTAATGGAATTCACATTTAGATTAGACAATGTAAACATTGTTTTCATATGTTTCAATCTTATTGTGGTATTAAAGTTTACATGATTATGGTTTAATATATTGTATCATATATTAGAATATCTTAGTTTTCATGTAGATTCATCCAATGTATTATGTGCTTCTTCTTGATTATTTAGTAATGGAGATGTTTGTATTTGAAACTGTGCAATAAAAAATAGAATACTCGAAAGCAAAGACAATATACAATGTTTTCAATTAGGAACAAAAAATTGGGTGAAATTCCAGCACAATAAAATATTTGCCTATTGCAAAAACTCAGCCATTTTCTAATGCAACAATGAATGTCTCTTCTTTCACCCTTAAAGCATGTGTAGATATAAATAAACAAATTGAAAGTAATTTTACACATTACATAAAATCATGCAAATCATGCAAAAAGATAAAACATGAATACTTTAAAACTTAAATAAAAATAAGAAAAAACTCATGAAAAATATGCAGATAACATTACCATCGATGTTATCAATAAATAGAACCAACAGTCCTTTATTTTTTTGATGGAATTTGTTTTAAACCACATAAACATTGTTCTCTTTGGTTATACTGCATTGTGGCATAAATAAAGTATCATGGCCAAGGCTAAATGGATTAAATAGTATAAAAAGGACCATAAGTCACCATATTAAATTGCATCCATACCCATTCAATGGATTTTGTGTTCTCCGTCCCACTGCCACGGGATGAATGAAAGTGCATTCTTTATATAAGCTCAGCCTTTATGTTCTCCAAAGATGTTGAAGAACACAAACTGTAGGATCTCCTAGGAGCTTTGTATAAATATGATGCGAGACAACGAGGCTGCTATCCTACTATCTGATGTAAAATATCAACTTCCCATCTTCCACTCAAAGTTTATAAAATGCAATCTACTTAGGAATGAATGGTACAAATCGGGCTTTTCTTCTTCTTTATTCTTGTTTCTTAAATGCCTTGTGATATGCTTTAAATTAACTCCTGCCGTCTTCTACTTTCTGTGAAATGTATGTCTTGCAAACTGACTTAATGTTGTTTTCACTAGGAACGGGATCCAACATCGAAGAAACTCTTGGCAAGATGGAGTGCTTGGAACCAACTGCCCAATTCCTCCTGGTACAAACTTCACCTACAAATTCCAAGTTAAAGATCAGATCGGGAGCTTCTTCTATTTCCCTTCCACAGAGCTCCATAGAGCAGCTGGAGGATTTGGGGGCCTTTCCATTGCAAGCAGGGATGTTATCCCAGTTCCCTACGCCCTTCCTGATGGAGAGTACACCATCCTCATTGGGGATTGGTTCAAAACTGATCATTCTGTAAGACAAATCAGAAACCATAACCTCTGAAATTCATTGCACTATAGATTATATGGGGATTCTTGTTAACATTGTGTATCACCAGGTTCTGAAAAATTGGCTTGACATGGGAAAGCCCCTGGGCATGCCGGATGGTGTTCACATAAATGGACTTGGCGGACAGTCCCGTACTTCCTTCAAAGTTGACCCAGGTATCTACTTTTTTCACCCTCGAAACATTCTAGTAATTCATTATCTACAACATAATAATGCATAGGTCAAGGTTACTGACGCTATTTGAAGGAACATTTCTTTGCTTGATGACTGGTCCACCACTGGAGGGAGTTGATGTCATCCTACATAAGATCTACTGTCATCAGAGCTACCAACTACCTACTAACCATAGTCTAGTTACTTTGATTTTTAAAGGTGACAAGGTGTCGTCTAACGCAGAACAGTTTTGTTCTTTTTTGTTTTTAGTTGATTTATGGCTATTTTATTTATATTTGGCAGGTAAAACTTACAGGCTTAGGATTTCAAATGTGGGGTTGTCAACCACGTTGAATTTCAGGATTCAGGGACACCAGTTGCAGCTGGTAGAAGTGGAAGGATCCCACACAGTTCAAAACTTGTACAGATCCATAGACCTTCATGTCGGTCAGTCATGTACAGTCCTCTTCAAAACCCACCAAATCCTAAAAGACTATTACATGGTGGCATCCACCCGCTTCACAAAGCAAGTTCTTGTTGGAGTAGGTCTCCTCCAGTACAGAAATTCAAAGCAGCCTGCATCAGGCGCACTTCCCCGGGGTCCCACTAGTCAGCTCCAGTGGTCTATCAACCAAGCAAAATCTATCAGGTTTGGCTTTGGAAGGACATTTTCTTCTCTAGAAATGGGAAAAAATATAACCATATAACAAAATTAAAAAATCTATTTATCTTTCAAAAAATCACCATTGGCAGCAGAATATAAATACGTACAGTCTAATGATTATTTCCCCTACCTTTCAATAGGCTTGCAAATAAGTAATATCTATTGATTACTTCCTATCCGTCTGAATTCAGATTCTCCTATGGGACATAAAGTAAAATACCATCTAACAGTAACTTAAATGATCATCTCCTCACTTCCATTAACTTCCCAACATCATTTTAGAGCATCATTTCAGTGATCATCTTCTACATCATTTGGAAAAGCAATGAACATGGTTTGGGTTGCCAAGTAATAAAATGCTTTTGTTCCTGTTTATCAGGAAATGCCCTGTAGAGTAATTTATCTGTGCTGCAGGCCGACCATCCTGATCATGCTATTTAGTTAAGTTCATATTACTTTGAGGAAGACATAATTGGTCCCTGTAGTTCTGTTTAGTTTTCTAAATTGTCAGATATTTCAGGTTTGGCATTTCAGAAAATGTAGGTCCTGATTATCCTATTGAGTTGCATCCATATTACTCTGAGGAAGAATGTTTGGTCCATGTGGTTCTTCTGTTTAGTCTTTTAATATGCAGACGTCCGAGGTTGCCACATTTCAAAAAATGCAGCTCTGCTGACCATCTGCTATCTGCAAAACTGAATTGAGTTGAGCTACATTTCTCCCCTTGGATGGTATAGTGTTGGTAGCAATCTGTCAGCATTATACTTCACTTCATGAAGCATTGGTACGATAAGGAAGTGCTTTGTCTAGGCAAAACTCATGGCCATTGAAATTTAAATCAGTCAATTTAATCCCATGAATTGATCTAACCATCAAATCAACTTTATTGTTCCTAAACATCAAAACCACGGAAGACTTATTCTGCCATCTTTAGACATTCAATTCACAGCTTTCCTATCATCCAAATTAGCTGTCATTCCTAAAGATCCAACTCACAGCTTCCTATTTTGGGTTTCTAGCCCTTTGAGGATCACGCTCACAAATTTATTCCTCTCGTGGCTTTCTTATTGAACCCAAATCAATTCTGCCATTCCTGGATATCAAATATCAGCTTTGAATCATCAAGCCAACGTTGTTAATCCTAAGCATTGGAAACACAACTTTTCTAGCCTAGGGCACGTAGGCTGCTCCTATGATCAAGTTTACAAATTCCATCCTAATCACACCTTTCCTATTTTCCAAATTCTAGATTTTCTATCATCCCAGTTAAATTATTAATCTAAATTAGAGCCTTTGTATCTTCCATATGAACTTTGTTATTCCTAGACACCAGTGGCACAACTTTCCCATCCAAGGGCTTTCAAGACTCTTATGATTAAGCGGATGAAATTCATCCTGATTACGGCATACTATTATCCAAATCAACTGCTTTCATTTTTAAACAACTAATTATTTTCACACATCCGAATCACAATTTTCCTATCATGCAAATCAAATTGCGGCTTCCTTTTCCTATTTAACCCATCTTAGTTTTTGTGTGCTTGGTTTTATTGCATCCTGAAATTTAACTGCCCTGCTTCATATATGCTTTGATTTTATTTTTATTTGTATCTTGCAGGTGGAATTTAACAGCTAATGCAGCTCGCCCCAACCCACAAGGATCGTATCATTATGGGACAATAAAAACATCACGAACAATCATTTTAGAAAACTCAGCGTCTCAAATCGATGGAAAACAGCGGTATGCAGTCAATGGAGTTTCTTTCAAGCATCCTGACACTCCCCTGAAACTAGCCGATTACTACAAAATCCCTGGAGTTTTCAGTTTGGGTACCATTGCAGATAACCCTAAAGGAACAGTGAGCAGCATCCAGACTGCAGTAATTTCCTGCGAGTACAAGTCATTCATTGAAATCATCTTTCAGAACAATGAGAATACCACTCAATCATGGCATATAGATGGCTATTCTTTCTTTGTTGTTGGGTATGTTTCATTATTAATAAAACAAAAATATTTTCTGCACCTTGGTTTCTGTTGGTTAGTTTATTTAACTAAACAAATGAAAATGGTCTGCAGTATGGATCGCAAGCAATGGACTCCTGCAAGTAGGAAAGTCTACAACTTGTTCGATGCAGTTTCTCGATCTACCACACAGGTAGAAGGTGTTTATAATTTTACATTTTTCTTACGATTTTTTTCTAGAATTCGTCCAGTAGTCTAAAGGTCATGATCTAGAGGTAAGGTCAAGCAAATGCCATGAGAGCCATAATCTAGATAGAAGTCAGGTAGAAGAATTGCCATGAGCTAGGTTTCTAGCTGTAAGGTTGAACAAATACTATTACTCGATTTATAATTGATTTCTATTGATAAGGCAAAGAAATTGTGATAGTGTAGATTCTAATGGAAAGAGGGCACAATTGTCATAATTTGGTTTCAAACCCTACAGTAAAAATGCCATCATGAAAATCAAAGCTCAAATCTAGGTGTGCTTGCAAAACAATTATCAAATCTGAATTTTAAATTTTGAACCTTGCTGGGCTTGTTGGGGCAGGGCAATTGCAATGATGATGATAAGGGTTCAACACCCACTACATCATTGACAGTACAATTGTCTAGATTCATACCCCACTATTCTTTCCATTGTCATTGCAATGATCTAGGTTCAAACACTCACAATGCATGTTATTGCCGTTGAAATAATCTGCGTTCATACCTTACTATATATGTCTTGCAATTATCATGAACTGGGTAACTTTGTGGGATAGAAGAATTACCATGAAGATGATCTAGGTTCAAACCCTGCTCCGTATGCCTCAAAATTAACACACCCACGTTCAAACCCTGCTCCGCATACCCCAAAATTAGCGCAACCCAAGTTCAAACCCTGTTGAGGTTTTTGGGACAGGATGATTGACATTATTACGATCCGAAACCAAACCCTGCCATAAATATTCATAATTATCATGACCTGGGTTCAAACCTGTTGGGCTTGCCGCAGTTGGTCAATTGATATAATGGCAATCTTAGTTTCTAGGCGCTATTGTGATCCAAATTCAGACCCTGTTGTGTGTACTAAAGCAGGAGAATTGCCATTATGATGATGTGAGTTAAACCTCATTGTATATGAAATATTCTTTGAGATGCAATATCTAATTCTATTTTGCTCTTCGTGATTTGATTTCGTGTTTGTTAAATTTAAATTCATACCGGTGCTTACAGGTATATCCAAACTCGTGGACTGCAATTTTAATGGCATTTGACAATGCGGGGATGTGGAATGTGAGATCGGCTGTATGGGATAGGCAATACCTGGGGCAGCAATTTTACATCAAAGTTTATGGAGGAACTGACGCAAGAGACGAGAACCCTCCTCCTAAAAATGCCCTCCTATGCGGGAAAGCTATCGGACATCGCACCCTCTGAAAAATTCCCATTGTTCGTTAAATGCAATTCTTATATTTTTTTATGGTAGAATAAATGAAGGTGTAATTGTCACTGCTTCATGATCTTCTTGTTTTTGGCCTTCTTGTTAAATGAAGGTTTCATAATACCCTTTGCAGGTGTGGATGGGTCTCCTAAATTTTACTGCACTCGAAGTACTGCTCTCCTCTTTGGCAAGGTTGAGCTGCTTTGTGTTCTTCAATATTTGCTTTTAAATTCCAATTCAATTTAATTAGCCTATGAACTCATGAATCTATTGGCATGCAAAAAAATAAAAATGGAATGGGCTTGTTACGTAAAAATACGGAGTCAAAGTGAATTCTCTTTTATCATTTCATTAATTTGCTAAATCTTAAATACGTCCATGAATACACCTAATGTAGTGTAGTGAAGACAAGATACAATGAAACAATTCTACTATTGGGCATCATATGGGCTCAGGGTTCTATTTGAATCATTAGAGCTAGGCATGGGAACATGAGATCTTGAAAGCTCCCTCTTATCAAGAAGGAAAACGACTACATCAAACCTCTTAGCTCAATATTAACTACTACTTTAGTAATAGTGTTGTTGCAAGTATTGAGACTATATGTAGTTTTAGGTAATTTGTCCTTTCTTTCCACAAATTATAATAGAAAGATATTATACATATGGTTAGGCTAGGGGAGAGGATCCGGTAGTTGAGCACCATAACTTCATATGTCTCAAAATCTTATGTGGAAATTTCAAAAACTTCCCATTTTTTTTTACAGCAGTTTGCTTGGCAACGCCCCTGCTTATAACTAAGGTTTTAGGGCCACATCATCAAATATGATGCCACATCAACATGCTTTTTGTCGACATGTCCAAAAAGGTCCAAAAAAAGTGAGACCGATATGTGTGCACTGAATCATGTTTTATTGATGCACTAATGCGACATCACATGATTTGTTGCTTTTTAGATATGAGGAATACATATTATTCAATTATTGGTAGTTATCATCAACACTAACAACTTTAAAGTCACAACTATCAATTCAATATTGTTAAAATATCGAGCATTAAATCAACAAATGCTATAACAACTATTGAAACATGCTCAATGATTGAGTCATTTCCCCAATTCTAATTTGAAGCTAACTTTATTACTTGAACCTTGATTTAAATAAACATTGTTTGTTAACAGCTTGAATATTGTATAATAAATCATCTTTTTTCTAAACAAGTAAGGCTACAATTAATGGCTCTAGAATATGGTTAGACAAGCATCCAAGAGTAAAAACTAAATTCTAGTTATTTTGTGACATGCAATTACAATAATAGCTTATATATCATGCTCGTCAGCCTTCACCCGAGTGTTTGGAAGTTGACACCGAATCATTTAAAATAGTCGCATGAACTAATACACTTATACAATCATTTATTGTTGGACCAAAATATTTTTGTAATGGTGTTAATTTTGCATTTGAAACTTGTGAACCAAATGAAATATTTGAAGGCTTCCATCCTCCAAACTCCCACATCTCTCTAAAGAATTTTATCAAAAACTCGATTTGCATTCTTTAGACTCACATATTTTGGCTTGACTTGGAAGTGGAGGTTTGATTGTTGGGTGGATTTCACACTTGTGGGGGAAAATGATTTGGGAAAGGTTGTCTCATGTGTGTGGAAGCAAAGGATCTCATCAAACCTTTTGGTTGAATTTGTATTGGGGTGGCAAGGTATTCAGTCTAATAATTTTTGGATTATG